>JAAGKR010003465.1:0-17024 GCA_011419295.1 Clarias macrocephalus
GTGTGTGTGTGAGTGTGTGAGTGTGAGTGTGTGAGTGAGTGTGTGAGTGAGTGTGTGTGTGTGTGTGTGTGTGAGTGTGTGTGTGTGAGTGTGTGTGTGTGAGTGTGTGTGTGTGTGAGTGTGTGTGTGTGTGTGTGTGTGTGTGTGTGTGTGTGTGTGTGTGAGTGTGTGTGTGTGTGTGTGAGAGTGTGTGTGTGTGTGTGAGAGTGTGTGTGTGTGAGAGTGTGTGTGTGAGAGTGAGAAATATCCAGCCCACATATATTTTACTGACCTGACTTGTCATTTACAGAACTTTGTAGTTCAACAGCTAACGAGGGATAGAAAGGCTTGGATTGGTCTACATGATGATGGCTCACAGATGAAAATGAGAGAATGGAAATGGGTCGATGGGACACCCCTGACCCTCTTGTAAGAGATTATGAACTCAGACTATAAGGACTGAGTTAACAGTGTGTAAGTAAAGGCAACTGATTCTGATTCTCTGCATTGCAGCTACTGGAGTGATGGGGAGCCCAATAATGAAAATGGGGTTGAACACTGTGTGGAGACTGTGGGTCAGCAGAAACCTTGGAATGATATAGCATGCTCTACAAGTTTATTGTATATCTGTGAAACTAATGTGTTTTAGTTGGTAGTTTAAAATAAGCCAGAAGACTGTGTGTCATAGTAATTTTGTCAATGCTATATAGTCTCATATTGTTTATCACGTACTGTACTTAAAGCAGAATAAGCCTGTGAAAACATCACCTTATTTGGGTGTCTCATTGCTTGGCAAAAACAGAAAAAATGTGTCAATTATAATATCATGAATTCATGATAAGTAATAATCACTACAAGCTGTTATTATGTCATGCACAATGGAAATAAGGAGACGCGATTGTCTGGACTTTTACATGGAAAATAAATCCATGATTAGAAGAGTAACTAATACCATTATGGAGTGTATTATGTCTTAGACTGAAGTGTTTTATTCTGCTCATAACATACTGAAGATCATAACACGAAACCACACGATATTATCCAGTGCAAAATCATTCAAATAGGTTCCATGTTAAAACATATTGAACTTACGGTCAAAGTTAAAATTCTATTCAGTAAGTAACTTTTAATTGATTTTCATTATATATTTAATGTTGAAATAAAATTGTTCTAACATGCTTTGTAATAAAAGAAGCATTATGATTGAATATGGCTTACAGTGTTGTGTTTTTACTTTTCACATTGTGTATTTTAAAATAAAAACAAAAGTAAATAAAAGTTTGTGAAGTTTTAAATGAGTATTGATTAATAATGCAGTTTCTTGAGTATGGTATCAGTCATGTATATTTCAGTGGGATGAAAGTAGTTATAAATTCTTACTGGTACTGTACTATGCAGCCAAGAGGGGAAAAGAATAAACCATTGAGGAGGTGGGCAGTCATGTACTGTAGATCTCACAAATTTCTCTTTATATATATTTCTGCTTTAGAATATCAGCTACATTAACGTCTGGCATGAGTGCAGCGTGAAACGTCATTTTGCATGTAATGTATTTTTAACTGTTATAGATTATAATGTGTTTTAAATAACAAGAAAGGGGAAATATAAAAAAAAATTACACAAATTTGCATGAAATGTTTATTTATTATATTATATTATTGTTAGAGATGGGCTTTACTCATTCAGTTTGTGACCCATTTCCCCATTTAGTTACTCTTTGTGACTTGAACCCTTGCTTAATGAAAAAAACATTGTAAATATTTAAAATTGCTACAGTAAGTGGCTGCTGTGATGTTACAGTCAGATATGCATTTGGATATGTGTTGGACTCTACAGTCCACCTAGGATTTGGGAACTAAACAAAATTTGTGTGAAGTACATATTATAATTTAAAAGCCTTAATCGGACCTATATATGGTGAGGTGTTTGCTTTTTTGAATAACATCCTCCGACTATCAAACAATGATCATTTCTCTATTATACAGACTTCCCCTTTTTATAGCACTGCATCATTTAAAATATCAGTTGTGACAATAAGTGTGTCATGTAGTTGTGCACAGAAGACCAGTACACCTATAATCTGTGCATTATATATTTTTTAATTGACAGAGATGATGTTCCTTATTGGTGAATGTGTGAACTACATTGAGGATGAAGGAAGGAAAGCACCCCGAGAGGGTGGTGGAAGACTACAGCACAAGAATCCATTTGCTGAAGATCACAAATCCAAAATTACCACGGATGATATTAACATGAAGATGCAACACGTTGGTAATAAAATATAAAAAATAATACCATTTTATTTTCATATGTAATGTATGCATCTCTCAATGAATTAGATATTGGGGAAAACATGGAGAATTCTTAATGCACTTGGCTTTTTATTCAGTAATACTGGCTAATGACTGTTCATTACTTTTCTCAGCACATGCTGTAAATGTCTTGAAAAAAAAATTATTGCAGAAACACAAATTCTGTGAGACCACAGATATCATCATGAATGTAAATAAGTGAGCAAAAAATTCTGAACAAAAGCAAATTTAAATGCAAGATATATGATTGCTTTTATTTCCCATGTATTTTAGATGCTTATGTGTTTTGCAATCAAGATCTGAGACTTAAGGAAAATGTGTTTCAGGATGAAAGTAAAAAGTGGGTCATGCATGAAATGGCTGTAGGGTAAAAAAAATATCTACCCGAAAGTTGCTCATTTCCCAGTTTTGGTTGGTTGAAAGGTGTTGATTAATTTTTAGTAACAGAAGTTTGTATAATTATGCTATTTTTTTCTATAGTAACAGCTTACACAAGGACTTTTGCCTAGTAACTCCACTCTGTCACTGTTTATGTTCCGACAAGTATAACAGCAGGCTCACAAATGTTCTATCTTATATATTATGAAGGTGCAACTTAAATTCAACTACAGTAAATCTGTCTCTGTGTCCATTGTCTCTTTAGAAGAAAACAAGAAGGTGAGCAGATGTTATACGTTGACAGAAGCCTGGGCGATTCCGCTGTGTGTTCTCTTTCTGGCTGTGCTCGCAGTGTTGTGGATCACATTCAGTCATATGACTGCAGAAAACAACCAGCTACAGATCAGCAACAACAATCTCATAAACCAAAAAGAGCAGGTAGAGAAGGAGAATTGAATATGGACTTCAAAATAAATTTATCCTTATAGGTGAGCAAATATTTACAGTAAAATATTCATACAAAGTGTTAACTTAGGACCAAGACACCTCAGGACCAGTAGAAATACATTTGGTACATTTCAGGGTTCGGATCTTGGTGCTTTGTGATCACCAAGCTATTAAATTAATAAAATAAATTACACTACAGCACTGTTGAACTGTCAAATAGGACAAAAAAAGAACAAAATAATCATAAACAGCATGGATGAAGAGGTGTGTGTGTGTGTGTGTGTGTGTGTGTGTGTGTGTGTGTGAGTGTGAGTGAGAGAGAGAGAGAGAGATCAAACACATATACTTTCTTGACTATACTTACTTGTCATTTGCAGAAATTCGTCCTTGCACGGCTAAAAAAGTACAATGAGGCTTGGATTGGTCTAATGATGATGGATCAGAGAGGGTGGAGGGCGCATGGAAATGGGTGGACGGGACACCCCTGAACATCTCGTAAGTGATTATGAACTCAGACTACAAGGACTGAGTTAAAGGTGTGTAAGTAAGGGCAACTGATTTTTCAGGATCTGGAATAATGGCGAACCCAATCATTTTGATCAAAATGAAAACTGTGTTGAGATTCTGCATCAGAAGAAAGCCTGGAATGATGAAAAATGCTTTAAAGAATTATTTTACATTTGTGAAATGAATGTGTTTTAGACATCTGTTTAAAATAAGCATGCATTTGGGTATTATATTGCTTTGCAAAAACAGTGAAGAAAAATTGTTAAAATACAAAGATTAAAGAAGATATTTTTATCTAATAAAATCTTTTATCTAATCTAGAAATAATATAATGCATGATAAGTAATAATCAATACAACCATTTCATGCACAGCATACGTAATGAGACTTTATTGAGTCATGAACCTCATGGAAAGCTCACGCTCAGCTCATGTTCATGTTAACTAGCAGTAATGAACGACTGAGTTTAAATGTAGGTTTTGCTCTCCCCTCTTTCCTGTTCTGCATACCACATTCCGCAAGATAAGGAAAATACATTTTCAGTCTTGAAAAACGAGCAAGTCTTGGTTTACGAGTACCGAGTGTTATACACACACACACACACACACACACACACACACACACACACACACACACACACACACACACACACACAGTCTAAGGAAAACAATGCTCTTGTTAAAGGTAAAGTGCAGGTTAATTTGTTTTATTTTCACTTTACAGCAGTGATTACCTTAGTGTGTGTGTGGTGCATCCAATCACATGCAACCACATTTGGTGATATATGTACTTATAAACAGTAAAAGTTTTATTCCTTTAAATTAGGACTAAAATCTTTAATGCGGTTGTTATTTGTTCCCGGGTGCATATACTGATGAAACCTCTGGTTTCCAGTTAGACGTAATCTGGAGAAAGAATCGCATGGTCTTGTGTTCCTTTCGTCTCAGTCTTTTCATTCATTGCACAGATCACAATTCTTTTTGTTATTGTGGTCACTGTGCCTGGGGCCCGTAAAATGTGCACGCACTTGAGTGTCATTAGAAACATTTCTTGCTTATTTTCTGAACCAAACAATGATTCCGTTAGTGTGTATGTGTGTGTGTGTGTGTGTGTGTGTGAAAGTTGTCCCACACAGTAGTCCTCCCCCCTCTCAAATAAGAGAGGCGGAAGGGTTATTGTGTAAGACGAGTGGAGGGAGAGGGGAGGGTGTCATTCCTCCTCTCCTCTTACTTTAGCTTCACACACTTGCACACACATAAACAGCGTGTGCGCGCACAAACACTAACAAAAACACTTATCTGACGGGATTTATTTAAACCTTTCATAGGGTAAAGTGCAGGTTAATTTGTTTAATTTTATTGTATAATTTTATTTCTTATAGGAAATTTGCTTTAATTTATGAGTGTTTTGATATATGAGCATGCTTCTGGAACAAATTGTGCTTGCAATCCAAGGTTCCAATGTATTTCTATTTCGTCTCTGTTTATTTTGGCATATACTGTCATAATAATGATATTAATAAAATTTTGTCTATAGCACTTTTTTTTTTACTACTACTATAAAGATATTATTATTAGTGGTGCTTGTAAAGCAGGCTTATATCTCACAGGCTTATTATTTTTTCTTATTCTTATTCTGTATAAAAGTTTGGCACGTAACTAGTCCCGTACCGTTTGTCTTAGACCCGTGAATGAGTTGAAAAGGTCGTGTGGCTTATTCGGGAATGGGGTGCAATGACTTTCCAAGAGGTTGTTTTATTTTTACTTTACAGCAGTGATTCCGTTAGTGTGTCGCTCAATCGAGTGTCGTTAGAGAGATTTCTTGTTTATTTTTGTGTGTGAAAAGAGTGGAGGAAGGGTTACTGTGTAAGACAAAACAGTGTTTCTGTTAGTGTGCATGTGTGTGCGTGAAAGTTGTCCCACACAGTAGTTCTCAAGGATGAATTATGTTCATAATCCAAGGGTCCATTGTATAATATTTATAATATATAAGAAATAAATCTCATTAGGAATAATATTTAGTATTCACACTTTGCAGTGCATGTACAAGATTGAGGAAAAAAAATTATAATCATTAATAATGTTTCTGTAGATTGATGTCTATTCAATCAGTCTTTAATGTCAGTAACTTTGAAGTGAGAAAGCTTTCTGCCATGAGAAAGTCTTCAAGACAGTAGACTTTCAATAAAGCAACAAGTTGCATTTTGCCTAATTACCTACCTTAAAAGTTATGATAAATAATTAAAAATCAGAACAAAAGAAACAAAAATGCTTCATAACAGAGCATCTACATTATGGGAAGATTATCCTGGTCAAAGAGGCCACAACAATTTGGGAATACTGTTTCCATAAAGGGGTGTACTATACAACTACTTTAGCTTGCTTTCCCAATCATATTAGATAGAAGGCTTAGTAAAAAGCTCCACTTGGTAAAGGATTTGAATAGTTATGTCCTATAAATTTGTTGCTCAGTATAATTTCATGTTGCTAGGCCATGAGGGCAATCACCGGAGATGCACTACACCTGGTAACACCTATTTAAGACCCTGGAATCTGGCACGCAATCATTGCAGCATAGTATCATTAGGTTTGGTAGCAAAGACCAAAACAAGTCAACATAAGAAGCCTGCATCCAGAAAAGAGAAAGAGGCACACAACATAATAAATAGACTTTCCAGCTAAAGTAAAGAGAAACAAAACGGAGAAAACTGAAAAGCAAAGAAACATAAGAAAATAAGTAAAAGATAAATAAAAGTGAGAACATAAATACAAGTGTATTTCAGACGGAGGAACTTTGTTTTGTTTTCAGTTTTATTTCAGTTCCCTTTATGTTCCATTAATTAATAAACCCACATTATCTATAAACATACACAATCACTCTTGCACACTTCTATTATACTGACCCACTTTGAAGCCCTGCAGTAACTTGTGACCACCTTGTTCAATGTAAAGCAAATACAAATACACAAATACAAACATAGTCCTGTTTGTGGCCCAAAAATATCTGCACATCAAAACCATAACAACCATTTTCCATAAAAAGTTGCCACAAAGGTAGAAGCTCACATTTGTATAGAAAGTATTTGTATGCTACTGTATATTACATTTACCCTTCAGTGGAACTAAGGAGACCAAACCTGTTCCAGCTTGACGCTGCACCTGTTCTCAGAAAAGAGATTTTTGTGACATTTTGGTTTGAATAACATGAGCAATCTGCACAGTGCTCAGAACTCTGCTCGGGATCAGTACTGCTCATCTACCTAAATGAACAGAGGCATTCCAAACGTTACATACCAAAATGTCCTGGAAAGCCTTTCCAGAAGAGAGGAGGCTATTATAACAGCAAAAAGGGAACACGAACATGAAGTCAAGTGTTCAGAAATGGTGGTCTGCTCAAATGGTTTAATCAGATTCTCAAAAATTTGATTTGTAACTTTGTAACGATTCTGTAAAACGAGGTAAATCAGAGCAAGGTGATGGTGCTTTTAACAATGATTATCATCAAAAGCAGCTTTACAAGTAATTATGGAAACTAACTTGAAAAGTGTGAGGAAATATGTATAAAATATTATTATAAGTTTGTCCCAGATAGCATCAGGGAGAATTGGTAGGAGGGACCTTTTGATTGGTATAAATAAAATTCAGGTTGTTCTTAATCTGAGAGCGAATCTCCACACAACGGGGCTCTTAACAGGTCATAAACACTGGTAGCTGTATAACAGGAGCACTCAGGAATATACACGAAGAAATATACGCTGGGAGTAAAAGTTCATATTACTACCCACATCGATTTCAACATTGCTCACTAAGTAGCAAGAACCCTTGGAGCTTAACTGCTGAATTGGGGAGGTTGACTATGATTTTAAACCCATGGAAAATGATGATGCACTGCAAACATATCCACCTCAGTCTCCTGAAGCCAAGGAGACATGAGGTGTCTGTGTTTACATAAAAAAAGCTTCAGTTAGTCCAGAATGCAGCAGAATTCTAGTCTTTACTAGAACCAGAAGATATCAGCACATCACCCCTATGTCATCCACACTGCATTGCCTCCCAGTGAACTTTTGCATTGATTTTAAAATACTACTAAACTATTAAACATCTAAAAAACATTAAATGGTCTCATACCATTTGTATAAGAATGAGCTAGTGTTTTTGAGCCACCATGTCTATTTTAAGTATGCAGGCTGCTTGTCAGAACCTCCTATTAAGAAAACTACAGCAGGAGACAAAGCTTTTTCTGACAAAGCCCGAAAGTTATGAAGTACCTTGCGAGGATCCTGAGGAATCCAGAGAAGGGTCACCTCCAGCTGGATTCTGCCTCATGATGGTTTGGAGCTACACATGCTGCTCCTGTGCTCCCAGTGATGCTGACACCCTCTGGCCTGTGCACCTCTGCTGACTCACCACTGTGCTGAACTGGACTTCATGTTAATTTAAATAACTTCTGTTATATTGATCTTTCAGCTGCACAACACAGCATGATGTGAAATAATTCCTCTTATTCATTATCACCCAAATGAGGATGGGTTCCCTGTTGAGTCCGATTCCTCTCAGGGATTCTTCCTATTGCCATCCCAGGGAGTTTTTCCTTGCCACTGTAGCCATCACCCTTGGTTCACTCATCAGGGACAACAAATGACCATTGTTAGAAGCGCTGTATATAAATAAAAATTAAATTTAGGTCTAGGCTGAAAACCTGTTTATTTAGCCAAGCATTTTAAAAATAGTTTTGTATTAGGTAAAGGTGCAGATCAAATGGAGTCATGGATGTAGAGTATTATGGTGAACTGGTATGTTTGGATGCTGTCATTCCACACTATCATTGATTCCTCAGGTTTGTTGATGTTGTGACTGGTTGCTTTACTTCCCAGGGAGCCCTCATGTATGTGGGAATGTCCTCACCTTGCACAATTACCTATTCAGGAGGGCAGGGGCGCCGATAAGGGGGGGAAAGTTAGGACGATTCTAAGGGCCAACGCCCTTTAGGGGCCCCCAGAGATCTGCTTTATTAGTAATAACACTACTAGCAGTAAATGAAAAATAAATTAGAAATGTATCCACAAAAGAGTTACAAATGAAAAAAGATTACGGCTTATTTCTGCATCTCCAGTCAAATCACACCCCTCTTGATTCACTGTATGGTTCAGCCCATCCTACCTAGCGAAGAGTGTCGCTGCTGAGTACAGAGGTGTTGAACTGTAAAAGCAGATACGTCATCGAGTTCAACAAAGAAGCATAAGTCCGGACATCAGAAAACCACAAGCAATGGTAGAGAGAGCAGAGAGAAAACGGGCCGACAATTATTCACTAAGTTTTTCGAAAAGAAAGGTATATGTTTATTCACGAAGCTTCCTTTGATGTAACGTCAATGTTGGCGCGACTTGCACAGCCAATCACTATCGGATACTCAATACAACCGGTTACGTTTTTCACCAATGAAAATTCAAATATGTATTTTTTGTCCAGATATAGATCTTGAATTTGTAGCAAATATTCCAGCATTCTTATTGGCTAACTTTGCTAGCGGACTACTACCGTGTAAGATAGCAGATAACTATTTCACTAATAATAAGATCTTCCTAATACTGTACAGACGCAGCCTCGCCTTCACCCATATATATATATATATATATATATATATATATATATATATATATATATATATATATTATATATATATATATTTTTTTTTTTGTGTTTAGTATAACACGTTTAATCTTTAAGAATGTTGCTTTTCAATAAATATTTGATTACTGCACATGATTTATTGTTCAAAAATAAATGTGATAGAAAAATTATCTGCTATCTACAGCCATCGTAGGTCTCTGATTAAATACTGATACAGTACCTACTGGTCAAAAGCACTAACAAAAGTAATAGGGCAGTACCGCATATTTTGTCATAGGGCCCAAAATTGTTAGCGGCGCCCCTGCAGGAGGTCCCTCACCATCTATTTGGACGATGCCCCTCTCCAGTCGCTCCACCAGATAAAGGATGCCAAAACATGGATCACCCATCGTTATTTAGTGATTTGACCCTTTAAGTTTTAAGGTGATCTACAGGCTGGGACACAGATAACGACTTTCTCTACCACCAAGAGGGGAGTCAGGTGCAGGCTCCCTATCCTGCAACAGAATATTATCATTATATATACCTTGCTATTACTAGGTTGGACCCCAGTTTGCCTTGAAAGCTGCTTTAAGTCTTTGTGGCATAAATTCACAAAAGTGCTTTATTTAGAGATATTGATCCATATTGACATGGTGGCATTATACAGTTGCTATAGATTTGTCGGCTCCACATGTACAATGTGCATTTCCTGTTCCACCACATCCCAAAGGTACTCTATCAGACTGAGATTTGGTACCTTGTAAGAAATTGTCATGTTCAAGACACCTGTATGAGATGACTTTTTATCTTTGTGACATGACACTTGTCATAAAGGGGTGAGCAAAGTCAGCAACAATACTCAGGAAGGCTGTGGTATTTAAATACTGCTCAACTGGTACCACAGGCCCAAAGTGTGCCAAGAAAATATCCTTTATGCCAGTACACTACTACAACCGTTGATACAAGGTTGGATGTATCCATGCTTTGATATTTTTTTATGTTAAATACTCACCCTATCATTGCATTGGCACTGCGTAAAATTTAAACTCTTCAGCTCAGGCAATGTTTATTCAATCTTCTATTGTCTGTTTTTGGTGAGTCAATGCAAACTGTAGCCTCAGTGTCCTGTTCTTACCTGACAGGGTTGGTACCTGATGTGGTCTTTTCACCTGTGGCATGTTATAAAGTTTATTTATTGCTGTTTTATTGTGTTGGCATGGAATAGCCTAGAAGGGGAAGAGAAGTGCACTGTGTGTGTGTGTGTGTGTGTGTGTGTGTGTGTGTGTGTGAGTGTGTGTTGGAAAACTATGTTAATAAAAGACTTAAAATGGGAATCCAAAACATGAGAAACACTAAATTAATTTATTCTTACGAATGTATTTTTTCTTTTTGTAGTATTATGACTCTTGATGACACAGAAAACCACAACTGTTTGAGAAGTACTGGCTAATTATTATAAATAAATAAATAAATAAATAAATAAATAAATAAATACAATTTCCTAGGAAGCTGATGGAAATGACAGACTCTTAACAATCATAACTATTGTAAACCAAGTGTTGCAGCGAAGAAAAATATATTCTTGAATTATATTATATATAGGAATTAATTTTTATGTTAAATGCTAAAAAAAAGGTTTTAGTTTTAAGCCATTTGTTAATGGCATGTTTTCTGCTTAGATATAAAAGAGCTCTATAGTGGTAGGTACTGTATGGAAACAAGTGTAGGCTTGACAGAACTGTAGCAATCAAAACACACATGTAAACCAGAAGTGTAGTCAGGGTGCAGTCAACAAACAGCATGTACAGTACAGTGCAGTGTATGAGCAAGACTTTAAACCATAAGCACTACTAAAAGCTGTGAAAGCACTAAGAAAAAGTAAGATTCTATAATGCATGGTAACAATGAAACATGGTCTGTACATTGCAACATGAGTGTAGAAGTGAGAATTTTTCTATACGTCTACTGTATGTGCGCATGTGACTGAGCTCCGGTGCAACCAGCAGGCAGGTGAACTTAAACAAATAGAACACTGCTTTGCCAAAAAATACATTACTTCAATTTAAATAAACACAATTGTATAATTGTCACAGTGCTTGATGTGAAAGTGTCAATATGTGCACTTTGCCAATGACTGTGTGATAACCCGCCAAGCCACAGCCCTGTCATGATGACCTGTGCACACAGCTTCAACGATCCACCTTGCTCCTTTCTTCCCATCGCCTCATTCTCCACTCTGCACACCTGTTCGTCACCTCTCCTATTTAGGCCAAGCACTAATAACATCTCCTCGTCAGATCACTGTGTGCCTTTCAATCCTGATATTCCAGTGGTATCTCAGGTCCTTGCCTTCACGATCCTGACCACAGCCACGACAGCATTGAGCGCATTAGTAAGGCTTCCACGTGACCTCCTAAACTTGTTTCAAATCTTAACTCAACTACATACTGTATCATCATAATAAGTAGCAAGGAGCTTCTTCCAACCCTTTACCTGAACTTGGATTCATCACAACCTCCCAGAGCTCTAACAGTATAGTAATAGCACTGCAGTATAGTAATTGGCATTGTGGGATGCCAAGTTGCTTCACATATAAAGCATTTACAGATGAGGTAAGGAGGGTTTTCATTCACATTCGGACACCAGGCGGGCAGGCAAAATACAACAGCTATGCCAGAAACCCTGCTCCATCTCAGATTATGCCATCGACTTTGGAACTCTGCCTCCCTCCTGTGGCTAGGATGAAAAAGCCATGTTCGATTGCTTCTTCAATGGACTCCCAGACCTAATCAAGGACGAGCTCGCGGCCTGAGAGCTTCCTTCTGAAGGGCCTCGTCGACTTAGCAACCCGCATTGATGCCCATAAACAATAACACTTCAGCGACTTAATTCCTGAGTCACTCCCTGAACCCATGCAAGTAACATCACCCAACACACAACACACACACCCCCTGCAACAACCATTAGTTGTTTAGGTTCTTGACGGCATTAAAATTACCGTACAATTCTCAGGCAACCATCACTTTTCTAATCGTCCAAAATACTTATGCACCTACTGTCTTAGGACTCCCATGGCTACGAATGCATAACCCCCACATAGATTGGCTGAAGCAAAGCATCATGGATTCGAGCCCCATTTGCCTCTCGTCAAGCATCCACCACCACAGGCCAGACCTCAATCATGTTCCAAGACGAGATCCCCAATTTAGCCAAAGTACCGACCAAGTACCATGACCTTCAGGTCTTTAGCAAAAAGGCCTTTTCTCTACCATCTCACCGCCCCTACTGTATAATTGTGCTATCGACCTCCTCCCTGGCAGAAGCCATGGAACGATATATCAACAGGTCGCTTGCAGCAGGGATAATCTGCCCATCCTCCTCACCTGCAGGGGCAGGATTCTTCTTTGTGGAGAAAAAAAATAAGTCACTCAGACTCTGCATTGATTACCTGCGGATGCCTACCCCCTGGCCTATTTTTTCCTTTTCAGAATAAGAGAGAGCGATGAGTGGATGACCGGCTTCAATACCCACACATGGTGACAACTCCACTTATGACAAAGTCTTCAAGGAGCTAATGCACTGGTTTTCTATGGCACCCATCCTCACCTTCCCCAACACCTCCCTCCAGTTTGTTGCAGAGGTGGACGCTTCTGAGACAAGTGTAGGCACCTGTAGGTATTTGGTTTTGTAATTGTTAATGTATGTTATATTCCTTTCTAGTTCGTGGGATGTCATTGTGATGACAGGCACGGCTAGACTAGTTATTCTCCAGTTGCTGTCTAATTGTGTCTGTTTTAGTTTGATACAGAGACTGCGAAGCTGAAAATAAACCACGTGTCAACTGCATCATAGTGTGGGATCTTTTTTATTTTTCGACATGCACACAATGCAAAAGAAAACCCACTACACATTTGAAATGTATAACTGGATTTACTTTGTGTGTGGGTAACTGGTGGGAATAATACATTGATTTAATCTGACTTGTTTTGCTTTTCCCTTCCTTATTTGTATTCTTATATATATTTTTTCTTTCACCTTTATTTTATTGTCCGTGATGTTTTATTTTTCTTCCATTTTGTTTTAAGATTTGTTTAATGAACTTCACGAATTCTTGTTCTTCCATGATTGTTCACAAGTTAAAAGAATGTAACGTTAAGGTAGTGGAACTCTCTCTTCAATACTTTCTTTGGTGGGGGGGCCTTTTGTAAAGTGAAAGTGTGAGCCGTGGATTTAAACACGCCGATTTTAGATTCTTTCTTTTTAAAGCACAATTTACGGCATCTCATTTCATTATTATGAACATAATTTATGAATTATACTTTAAAAATATCAAATTTAACTATGAAGATGAATGGAGCGGGCGGTAGATCTCTGATTAGACTACGTAGAAAATAGGCGTAACATCCTGGAGCCCTAACCTGATTTACATTACATTTTGTCAAGGCATGCGCCGGTGATGGGCGTGCACCCAAAACAATATCGCTCCTTGCTCACTCCGAAGCTCACTAATTAGGCGGCCTCCCCTTCTGCAGGTATGCAAAGGAGTGGGGCCGTGGAAGTAGGCACGGCTGGTGAGCCATCGCCACTAACGATCCCAGGCTTCTCCCCGTGCTGTGTAGGAATGTAGCTTGGGGTCTGTTGGGAGACGGGACTTTCACTACGCGGTGGATTTATAAAAGACAGTGGCATGCAAGCGTGGAGATGTGATGTGCCCCAGAGACTTTAAAAAGGGAGAATGCCGCCCTTTGATCTCCGCGAGAGGACAGCGTGTGAAAAAGCTGCTCAAGCTCCCGCAGCAGCTTCACTTCCGCGAAGAGCTTGCCTTTGAGGAAAAGGCTACCAGGAGGACTACGTTAAGGCCCCTGATCCCAGCCAGGAAAAGCCGTCCAGCCGATGGACGTCCGAGTGAGACTCCCGCCTGTGGCTGCGCCCAGAGAGAGCTGGGAGGTGCCGGTCTTGGCTCACACGCAGCAGAAGAGGTCGCCATCATGGGAGCGTGCAGGAGCGCTAACTCCGAGAGTTTCAAGCTACCACTCTGTCGCCACCCACCTTTCCCCAGCCTGTGCCTGCATGCCAGCGGGGTACTGCCCAACAGACCAGCACATGCATCACCTTCCCTTCCCTTCCCTTCCCTCTTTCTTTCTTTCTTTCTTTCTTTCTTGCTTGCTTGCTTGCTTGCTTGATCTTTGTTAGACAATTGCCTTTTAGCCTCATAGACATATTGCACTTTATCCATTATTACTATCCCTGATCCCTTGTCCGCCGATTTAATAACAATATCTTTCTTTGATTTTAACGAGCCTATGGGGCTTCTCTGTTCCGAGGATAGATTGTTGGCACAACGTGTTTGTATTTTTGTATTTATGGTTCTGCAATTTCTGTGAAAGTGCGAGCCGTGGATTTAAACACGCCGATTTTAGATTCTTTTTAAAGCACAATTTACGGCATCTGCTCTCCAGAGGGCTTGTAGTTGTTTGCGTTGCAGTTTTGTGTCAATGTTGTGTTCTGTTATTTATTCCTACTGACACTTTCTGAGTGTGTGAGTGTGAAATGTAATTTCTGTAAAATCTTTGAGATATGTAAAAAGTTAGCCATTGGAAAGCTATACAGTTGTATATTTTCATTTTTGATTTTGGGGATTCGACAGACATTTTAATCCCCAATAAAGACTATTGGTTTGTGTATTTTGATCCACCAATCAAGCCTTTTCCTTTCTGTATTAATATGTCTGTTTGGTCTTACCGGTAAATTTATTTAGTCTACAATAAATAATACAATTAAATAAAAATACAGTAAAATACAACCACTCAAGTTGTAGCACCATGCGTGATTCCCCGAGAGACGGATTCAGATGGAAAGTAGGGAGGTAGGGACCACTGACTGATTCAAAGAGAGGTTGAAGATACTCGTAAGTTGTAAATCGCCCCCATAAGTTGGTCGGGTTGGGATGCCATCAGGTCCTGAGGCTTTGGGTGGAATAACCCTTTTGATACTCTCACTTAAATGTAGTGAGAGGACTCCACCCTCCCCTTGTACTCTCTCTTAGCATCTCTGATGGCATTTCTGAGGTCATGGTCATACCTGGCAGCTCTGTAGTTATCAGGGTTCCTTGAATTGAAGGCAGAAGTCCATGTTCTCAGCTTAGTGTGGATCTCCTAATTCACCCATGGCTTTTGGTTGGGGTAGAAGAAGACTGTGGCTTTAGGAACAGTGTCATCAATGCACTGATATACCCCATACCAGAATCAACCAGAGTCCAGAGTGTATTCATTGATGTTGCCATCAGCTGCATCCTCGAACAACAGTTGTTTCAAAGCAGCCTATTAATGCCTAGTGAGTTTCTCCTGGGTCACTTGTGAATGTCTCCGAGAACCGGTTTACCTTGTTTTAGCTTTTAGTCTGTATGCTGGCAACAATAGAATTGAGCAGTGGTCGTCTTTCCCATGAACAGGCCAGGGGAGAGGTTTATAACAGTTTCTGAAAGGAGTGTAGGAAATGATCCAGAGTTTGCTCTTTTCTGGTTGGAAAAGTAATGTGCTGTTTATATTTAGGAAGCACCTTTTTTATATTAGTGCTATTAAAGTTCCTCAAAACAATAAAATCAGCATCTGGGTGTGAGTTTTCCAGTCCATTTCCTCATATATGACCTTTTCCAGTTCCTTCAATGCTTGTGATTCAAGCCTGTGGGTGGATGTAAACAGCTGTGAGGAGTACTGTGCTGAACTTTCTGGGGAGTTAGAATGGCCTAAAATTAATAGTCAGCAGCTCTACATCTCTGGTAAGCAATGAGTTATTAGCACACAGACATCTATAGCCCACGCAGAATTAACCATAAAGTATACTCCATCGTCCCTTGACTTGCCTGAGTTGTCTGTTCTATCCAGACGGTAGATGGAAAAGTTGTCTGACTTATATCCACATACAGTATAATGCGGATGTTGGGCTCAAGCCATGGGTTTGTGAGTGCAAAAACACAGCAATTACTGATTCCCTGATGGTATTTAATCCATGCAAGCAGTTCTACTAGTTTTTTTGCAAGCAGTCTGGAGGGCAGAAAGAGTCTGTTGTTTCTCTGCCTGGTTCTGCACAGCCTGCCTGTACCGTCCTGTGCACAACCAAAAGTTCTCCAATAAGTCGACTAGTTGTAAAGGTTTCATAATTTTACTGTACTTTACTGAAAAGCACCTTTTTTACATAGAGTATCTATAATTATTCATGCAAACATAACCTGTCATTACGTTTTCTACAGTTGAGAAAACCCAAAATCTCTGCACAGTCCTCATCCTCTGTACGATCACCCCAATACCTGAAACCCGGAGAATAAGACTCAGATCAGAATTCAATATCTATAAAATTAGATATTTGGAAATAAATACAGAATTAACTTCAGATTCTTACAACCTTCACTCATGCCTCATTTCACCCTGGTTTCCACACTGGCCATTGCATTAAAACAAAACTTAACTGCACCCAGATTACCCAAGTAATCTGATTATATACTTAAATTAGTCTTAACTGAACAAACAAGAAGCCGCTGTAGCAATGCTGAAGTGACCAAAACATTATGATGACCAGTAACTATACTCAATGTATTCTTAAATCTTGAAATGAACCACAGAAGGTATTCTGTGTTCCATGCTTCGTGACAACAATAGTGTTCTGTGCCACTTGTGTGTGTGGTTCCTTCCTCTTCATTTCCTCTTCACACAATTGTAATTTCCCTATTCACCAACCACAATAAGTTACCTGGGTCACAACCGCCTACACACATACAGTACACACTGTACTG
>JAAGKR010003465.1:22262-46805 GCA_011419295.1 Clarias macrocephalus
GGTTATGACAGTGAGAGATTTCGTGTCATGCCTCATTTCACCCTGGTTTCCACACTGGCCATTGCATTAAAACAAAACTTAACTGCACCCAGATTACCCAAGTAATCTGATTATATACTTAAATTAGTCTTTACTGAACAAACAAGAAGCCGCTGTAGCAATGCTGAAGTGACCAAAACATTATGATGACCAGTACTATACTCAATGTATTCTTAAATCTTGAAATGAACCACAGAAGGTATTCTCTGTTCCATGCTTAATGACAACAATAGTGTTCTGTGCCACTTGTGTGTGTGGTTCCTTCCTCCTCATTTCCTCTTCACACAATTGTAATTTCCCTATTCACCAACCACAATAAGTTACCTGGGTCACAACCGCCTACACACATACAGTACACACTGTACTGGAGGTTGCTGGATGCCCGCAGAGACATTTATATTTCAGGGTTGTATAGAACAAAGATGCCTGAGCTAGTTTCTGATTATGTGAACTACACTAAGAAGCCAGGAAAGTGCATATAAAGGGTGGCGGAAATTTGCGACAATGCAAATCCTATCAGAGCACAGGAACTTAAAAAAGAGCCTGATGTCACTGACATAAAGAAAAACCTACAGACTAAACACACAGGTATAGTAATTTTAAGTAAAAAATGATATTAAATGATGAAATGATAATGATGTAAGCAGCAACAAGGCTTGTTTAGCAAGTTATTGGGTAGCTAATTTAGTGTGAGCATACACCAAGGATAAAGTAAGTATATTCATAGTATATATAAATATTCTATTAATATTTAAAGTAGATTCAGTACGTGACTAAAGTAAGTCAAGTAATGAATATTATTCCACAATGCCGTTAAATTCTTAATTGTTTTTGATCAGAAGGCAAAAATTTTATCACAATGATTTGTTTGGTGGATGGAACATATAATTTATAACGAAATCATTAATTAATTGCTGTTCTTAAGGGGAAAAAAATCAAAAAGTGGTTATATTGTGTGTTTAGCTAAGAGTTTTTTTTATTTTTTTTTATATTTTTTTAAGACGTCTCCACTGTCACAAGTCATTAGTAAAGCTGTAAATTAAGGTTTTCCAACAAATTTAAGGATAGGTTAGGTTTTTTTACTCAAAAGCTTTCTGGCTAACATAACAAGTCTAAATTCTAAAACTTGAACATGAAACTTCAAAAAAAGCTAAATGAAAAAAAGTGAGACTAGTTGTCACTGTTATTATTTAAACATCAACCTTTTAAATTCTTATGAATGCAACAAGAAAAGCAGTAAAGTTAGAGTAATGTTAGACTAAAGTTAGTTATACTGTAAAGCAAAAATATATAGAATAGGATTTTTTAAAACAAACATAAACAATGGATATTTTTGAAGACACATTTGATATAGTAACTCCATTAAACAGTACGTTACTAAAAATGTTTTTACACAGAAGTAACAAACTAGTTAAAAATTTCTGCAAAATACAAAAAGAAAAGGTATTATGTTGAAGTATTAAATTGCTTGAGGTTAAATTCACTGTTAAAAAAGAGGAGGGTGAGGAGAATGGAAAAGAAAACAAAACTAAACTTTAATCTCATAATATTGTTGTGATCAGACAATCCAAGTTTAATTATGAACAAATTGGCCATGTTTTAAGTAAACAACATTATACATTTGGCGGTCACTATATAAGGAACAATACAAATACTTAGTATATTTTGATTAAAAATTTAAGAATTTTTTTTTTTTGTTGTTTTTTTTTTTTTTGGACTCACACAAAAAGACACTTTTAAAACTAGATAATGTGAGCAAAGCCATATCACTATGTGCATGAGTCACTTGTAATCATGAACTGCATCGAACATGAACATCTGATCTGATCAAAAAATCATAATTGAATAATGTGACAGTCTATGTGCCTTTGCCAGTGAAAGAGAGTCAGTGATAAAATTGGGATTGTGGATGTGACCTCTGCTATGTGTCTCGGATACAATCCCCCAACAGGGGAAAGGCACAGTGCAGTAATGGGACAAATATAAGTGAAGCCAAAATCAATTGTTATTGTTTTACCAAAGATTAGGGATGGTTTATGGTTTATGTGAAATTGTTTGATGAAACATACAAAATGGTTAATTATTTTAATAGCTCTTGCTATAGGAAAACATAATAACGCAATTGGGTGTAGAATTTTATTGAATGGCACAATTGTACAATGTGTGATAAGGTTGCTGCAAACTGACCTCAAATATCTGTTCCAGCTGATTTAGGTGATTAGAATGACCTGTGTGTATTCACGTGTAGCCCATATGTCTAAGCTTCTGCATAAAGGCATCCACCAGATTTTAATATAAATGTTAAATCAACTTAAGACACTTAAAGTGCACAAAAAAACTACTCAATTACAGTAACACGAGTAAATGTAATTCGTTACTTTCCACCTCTGCTGGTTGTACATACAGATGGTAGACGAGCGGTATTCTAGTTTCACCGTCGCGCCTCACGGCGACAGTATTTGAGTTTGTACGTTTGCTGGCTTTTACCACCAAGTGGCGCTATATAACTATAGACCGACGCTTCAGACGTTAGTTCATTCCCTCAAGGATTTATGAGCCACAGCTCCTTTAGAGCTGCACGTAGTAGCGGATAAAATCAAGTGTAACATTGTACTTAAACAAATTAATGATCACAATACTAAAATTACAGTACAAATGTAGAATAAAATTTTATTAGTATCGAATTTAAGCAAAGTAAATGTTAACACAGTGATCCTTTAGATTTTATCATGTGTAATTAGAAAGGCTACGCGTGTAGGGTTTTGGGTCATCTTATATTTTGTGTTCTTTAAATTTGTAGTAGATAAAGATGTAGAAGTCATCTTGTGTTTTTGCATTATTATACACACTAAAAAATGCTGGGTTGTTTTTACTACCCAAACGCTGGGTTGCCTCTGTTGGGTCATTTTCTGGGTTATTTACAGTGAATTGGGTACTTTTTGGGAGATGATGACCAGCACTGATCTCAGGCATTAGTGCTTTTGATTAATCATATCGTAATGATGTCGCTGCTGAACTTGGTTTGTATTATTTTATCTTGTACTTTAGAAAAAAAAAGTTTTTTCTATGATTTGTACAATTAATTGGGTGTTGTTTATTTTATATATGTATGGTTTGCAAAACTATATATATATATATATTTTACTAGACCAGTATATCAAAGTAATTTAACTGTTTAAACTGTTTTACCATAGATATGTAAAACATAAAAATAATAATAACCTATTTGTGAGGTAGAATTAACCCAGCATTATAGTTAATAGAATGGGAGAGTAGAATAGTTCTGGGTAGAACATTTGACCAATTTATGTGGTAGAATTAACCCAGCATTATAGTTAAATATGACGTGGCATTTGGATTGAATATTTTACCCATCTTGCTGGGTTAAACAAATAACCCATGTTGCTGAGTTAAATTAACCCAGCATGTAGCTGGTTCAGTATTTACCCAGCAGTGTTTTTTAGGGTGTAAGAATGAAATGCAGTAGGCTGTTTTTGATCATCATAATTTTCTTTAATAAATAATGACCCCTGTTGTGCTGCCACTCACGCTGGCAAAACCTCATGAAATACAAGTGAAACATTTAAATGAATTTACAATCACAGTACTAAAATTATAGTAATACATCTAGCCATTTCTTATTTGCATCGAATTTAAGCAAAGTAAATGTATACTTGTGTCATGGCGTGCACCTGTGATGGGCGTGCGCCCAAATCAATATCGCTCCTCACTCACTCAGAAGCTCACTACTGCAGGTGTGCAAAGGACCGGGGCCGCCTAATTAGGCACGACTGATGAGCTATCGGCGCTAATGATCCCGAGCTTCTCTCCGCACTATAAAACACAGCGGGGAGTGTAGCTTGGGGTCTGTTGAGGAAACTGGACTTTAAAAAGCAGCACGTGGTGGAGTTTATTGAGGAGAGTGGCACACGAGTGGGGCCGCACTCCAGAGACTTTAAAAAGGGAAATGCCGCCCTTCGATCTCGGCTAGAGGACAGCATGTGGACTAGCTGCTCAAGCTCCCGTGGCAGCCTCACTCATCACCGCTCACCAGCCTGTGCCCACATGCCAGCGGGGCATTGCCAACCAGACCAGCACATGCACTTTCATTCCTTTTCCTTTCTTTCCATCCTCCCTCCTTTAACCTTTTCCTTCCCCATTTTTCCTAAATAAATGACCCATTTTCCTGTAAGACCTCGCCTCGTGTCCATGCTTTATGGTGTTTTCGGTGCAACATTGGGTCGAACCCGTTACATTGCCTTTACATTATATCAGGTGGTAACACTGAAAACAGTCTCTGGGTTTGCCAGATTAATGTTCAAAAACAATATAATAAAACTATATAAGCTACATAGCCTTTATAAGTCTCCACTTTTATTTAAGTGCACTCACAATGACGAAAAAACCTTATGATTTTTGTAAATAATGAAAGTAAACAGGGTGCGCTAACTTGAGCAGGTCAGAAAATGAACCAAAACTCCGTGTATACTCGCCTCACAGACGTGAAAAATATATACTTATAAAAAGTGAAATGTCTGCTTTTAAGTAAACTAATGGAAAAATCCACGATTAGACGATATAATTCGTAATTCAAAAAGTGAATTATAGGCGGAAATGACGAGATGACATGACATGATCACCTTCATCATTAAAGCCGACACCAAAGAAATCACAAATTTATCAATGAATGATTAAGATGGTCAGAGTCAGTCTCCTTATTGTTTTTCCAGACGCATTAATAATCATTAGTCTACTTCTGCCGGAGCGCTCTGGACACCTTTATGCGTGCGGATGAGCGATGATGATACAGCTGTAACATAACACATATACAAACGGTGCGCACTGAATACTAAACCTAAACCGAACGCGTGGATTAATAAATCGAGATGTGTGTTTCTTAGCCCCATCCCCGTGAACACAGCGTGTTCAGAGAAGAGAGAGGTTCTGCTCGGACCACTGAGCTTCTGCAGAATCTAAAATGGACATTTGTTTAATGGCTGGAATGGAAGAGATGGAAAGTTTCCTCATCATAACATGCCTTGTATTGTTTTTAATCACTCTATACACAACCCGTGATTTTTTACGCTATTTTACAAATGAAAAATACAAATGGTCTATTCTTTTGTTTTTTATTTTCATTTTTTTGTAATAAAATATACGATTTAAATATTTTATTAAAAAAAAAAACACCAAAGAAAATTGTGTATAGAGTGATTAAAACGATACAATTCATGTTATGATAAGGAAAATTTTTAATTTCTTCCAATCCAGGGATTAAAATGGTAACAATGTCAATTTTAGAATCTGGAATCCAGAAGATGAAATTTACACACATTTAAAAAGAGGCCTGAAGCACTGCAGGTCTTCAGAAGAGCCTCAGATCCAAGAGGGTGTTAAAGTGGGCAGGGGTGCATTATAGTTTCTCTGAATGTATAGGTGAGAACCGCTGATTTACAACTGTGGGGAGGGTAAATTATTTGCATTTGAATGTTATCTGACACTTTGAAGCACACACAGTGACGCTAAAGCAAGAACAACAACAACAACAACCCAGGATGACATGATTATCTTCATCACTACAACTGAAACCAAAGAAATCACTAATTTATCAATGAATTATTAAAATGGCCAGAGTCAGACTTCTTGCTGATTTCTCCCCGATGCATTCTTTAACTGAGCGCCGATTAGACTACGTAGAGAAGTCCAGTCTCCCTACAGACCCCGAGCGACACTCCCCGCTGTACCAGGTGTTCATTTGTAAATGACTCACTACATCTCATTTGACCCAACATGAGCAACACAACAATGTGTTTACAGAAACAATACAGCATTTTTAGAGATTTTAATTCTGAAAGTCTAGTTTTCCAGTTATTTCTATATTTAAAGTTTAATGTCTTTTAATGTATTTTTTAAAATAACAATAAACAGATACAAAACAGAGATAGGACGTATGACAGTTCATTCTTTGTTCATTGTTCATTCTCAATCGTCAGCTAGTGAACTTGTTTCAATGTTTTTTTTTGATCTGATTCATTATTGTACAGTAAATATTAATAGCTCTGGTTCAGATTTTTCATTTTTGTTGTTTAAAATACACACATGTGGAAATTACCATCACTGTAGTATTTCTTCGATGACATAATTATATTTTCCAAATGTCACTTTGCACCACCTGCTGGTCATTTCGCAAATTACTTTGAGATGCGACTGATTTTATTTTGGCCACTGTCGTTTTGTCATTTTGCGATAATAGACATTGCCCTCGTCTACCTACTGTATGTTTGTGTGTGTGTGCATTGTGTCCCACGATTGGTTTTGACCCTATCCTTGGGGCAGCGTTTCCTGACCCCCCTGAATGACAGATATTGAACATAAGTGATGTGTGTGACTAGGCCATGGTTTATGGCTATGTTTATGGTGTGAGGGGGGGAAAAAAGAACAGCATGTAAAGAGACCAAAAAGTGCAGAGCACACAGATGTTTATCATAGTTAAAAATGAAGTTGCATATTTCCTGTTTATCACAGCCAGCAGTATATCTAACTCAATCTCCCACCAATCGCAAAACAACACATCCCCCCCCCCCCCATACCCACAAATACACAGACTGCAGTGTCAGGCCAGCTGTCCAAAACACATAAAAGCATCGAGTGTTACTGTATCTCAGTACATTATGGCCTCTAATCTGAAAAAGGACGTTGAAATCGAGTATGATAGCATACAGAAAGTGGACAAAACTTGCATGAGAGATACTCTGTATAGAGGTAAGCACACACACACACACACACACACACACACACACACACACACACACACACACACACACACACACACACACACACACAAAAAACAGGAAAAAAAAAAAGTAATTTTTTTAGAGCACTACTGCTTATCCTTTCAAGACTGTTATTTCTATGTTGTGAATATTCAGGAGCATTCTGGCCAACTGCACTCTGTCTTGGTGTGATGTGTATTCTTCAAGCAACTCTGAACATCACCCTGAGACTAAACTGTACGTCAACGTTTCAAACTCAGTTAAACATTTAACATGGTGTTATTTTGTTATTATAATTAAAATTTGGTTTTAAGTGGTCTGCTGTCAATCTGGACAGGATGTTTATTATTGTTAATATTTTCTCTAGTTAACCTTGAGGCTGAGACTGATCTATTAAATACAAGCTTCTACAACCTGACCATAGATGAGCTTCGGACCAGTTGCACTGACCTGCTTAAAGAGAAAAACCAGTTACACTTAGATAGAGACCAATTACAAATCAGAAACATTAACCTGGGTAAGGAGAGAGATGAGATAAAGGCGAGTAACAAAAACTTAGTTAAGGAGAGAGATGAGATAAAGAAGAAAAAAGATACACTGCAGCACACGTTTCCTAAAATCGGTGAGTGATATTGAATTTTTTTTAATGCAAATTGAAGCACAATATCCATGAGAATGTTTAGATCAATATTTTCATCCCTAAATTTAAGTGTGTGGTTAAGCTGAGAGAAACTGATAAAATAGCCATCATGGTGCAGGCAGTTTGCCATATGGGCTGCATTTTGTTGAGGTAAATTTACAGTGTTAGACCTGTTCCCCCCAAAATACAAGCACTGTGTTCAATATTTCCGTACGCAAACCACCTTAAAATAAAAAATATTAAAAAAAAAATCACTTTGCATAAAGCTTTGATAACTTTTGGTTCATATATTTGCAAAAGCTTAAGCTTAAGCTGGCTGCTTGCTAGATGGCTTTGCTATTTATCAAGGCTTATTGTTGCTTAGCTTATGCTTGGTGCAGCTGAATGTACGGGGGACAAAAGTCAAACTTTGATTGTACAGAATAACAGGACACAGTTATAAGAGATTATGATTTGGAAAATGATTGTTTCTCTATATAATCCCCTATTACTCTAATAGATTTATCCCAGCATTTAATTTGTGCTTTGGATACAATCAAGGTACTGTAGAACGTTTTCCCAGCATGCTGAAGCCATAATCAAACAACCCAATCTTCTGTAAGTATCAGTCAGGTTTATGCCTTCACACGAAATTTCATCACAAGCCCCATGTAGAATGGAGCAACCAATTTGACTCACCCGCAAAGACAAGGGAAAGGAAGTACAGCATACCGTTATCAGATATTGGTATAAGAGCATAGTTTTTGTGTCATGTGTCATGTGTCAAGTTCTCAGCAGGGGCTTCTGTGGTTTTTTTTTCTTTTTGCTTACAGGGCATGTGCATTTTGCTTCATTTCACATCTTGTCTTCAATATTTACATGTTTATTGAACAAATCAAACAATTAAAAAAAAAAAAGTCAGGTCAAAAGTTGATGAAAGGGCTAGGTATCAGGCAACAAGACTAGAAAAGCCAACAACAGTTGGAAAAATCCAACTGCTCCTATAACATTTTACAAGGTTGGAGACAACAGGGCATCTGAGACCAACCCACTGGACACGATCTCGATCCTCTCTCCAGATTATCCAGGGTCCTAGTATCCTTTTCTTGTGCGTTCTTCTCTGTAGCTCACCTCACAGACTCACAAAACAATGTTTGAGGCAAATAGGACTATGAGGACGAACCTGTGTTTATGCACATGAGAGGGGTTGGGGCCATGGGAATGAGAAAATACCCAGCACATGGTAATGTTACATGTTCATGTTCAAGATCAGAAGAGCAAAAATGAGGGGAAAAGGGCATCAAAGAGAGGCATTTCAATGGTGGAGAGACCTCTGTGACTTTTAAGGCATGAAAATGAATTGGGAGGCTGCTACTGTAGGTTAACACTTGACAGGGAATATGAACTTTTCTTTTTGTTTAATTTAACCAATAGCTTTGTATTACTTTCTCCCGTTTGGTAACATTTGTGCTAGTTAATCCCAATTTGTTAGCTAAATCACAGCATTGTACAATCCAATCCAATTAAATGTTATTTATATAGCGCCTTTAATAATGGCCATTGTCGCAAAGCAACTTTATAGAAATAATAGAAAATTAGGGAATAAGTAGGAACAGTATGAAGAAAATATGAGGAGGTGACTGTGGCAAGGAAAAACTTGCTGAGATGGCAATCGGAAGAGACCTTAAAACCCATAACAAACACCAATTGCCATGCTGCTGTTTGATTTAACATTAGATATTGTTAAATTAGATTTAACTTTGTCATTGCACATGCAAATAAAATACAGTTAGCATCCAACCAGAAGTGTTTTCACAGTCCAGAATAATTGGCACAAATAAACAGTATAACGTGAGGGAAATCACAGTGGGTGCAAATGAGCAAATGATTATAGGTGGTGCAATAAGGGAGGTAGTGTATATTATGATAAAGAAATAGCATGTGAACTGTATACAGAGAAAGAGTGATGTACAATGAGTGCCATGCATTGTATAATATGATGAATAATTTGCATATGTAAACTGTATCCATATGTAAACTGTTACAGAAATGGTTAAAACCCTGAGTGCAATGAAGGATGATATATGGCATGGGTTATGTACAATGAGTGCAGTGGTTATAAATGAAGGAACACATTGTATACCATGGTTATAATATTGCAGTTAAAAAGGTTATATACATGTTCATCTTGTTATTAAGATGGAATGAGGTACTGTAGGTCATTTTATACAATATACTGTACAATATGTGCAACACGTATGAATAGTGCAGTCATGAGTGTTCTGTTTATGTTCAGTAATGAGCCGTGAGCAGCAATTTGGGTAGTGCAAGGTGATGTATTCAGTCAATATGTATTTGATCAGGTGGAGGCAGAGCTCGGCAAGTGACAGCTGTCGGGACAAAGCTGTTCATGAACCTGTTGTTTGTATAAAGTTTGTGAAGGGTTTTATGACCACGAAGCCCGTCAAAAGAAATTTGCTAGCACAGTAGGATTATTGGGGTTCATGCTTGATTGGAAATGATATGCCGAGTAACAGTACTGGGAATATTACTTTTCTTGTTAGCTTATTTGATCATTTACAAACCCATCCTTTATGTATGTGCAAAGTTAAGACATGTGCAAAGACATATGTTGATGGAATTTAGGGAACAGTTAATTTATAGCCCCATGAGAGTGTTTCCTTAACATTAGCTGTATTAACTTATACTGTAAATTTGAGCCCAGTGTTGAATTCCAACAGGGATCAAATTAACAAGAAACTAAGTATTGAGTTCTTGTAACATCTGTATTGGACTAAACACACAAGCCACCAACGTTCAGCTCATCTACAGTAGCTGAATGGCGATATCCGGAAATCCTTTGCTGAACCTCGTCTTGGTTAAAACATAGACAGAGGCAGTTCATATACTGTACTGATGCTGAGAAGTCCATTGGAGTCAGATGTATGTAGTTTAGTTTATTTCAAGAGAGTAGACACTGGAGAGCAGGATGGATGAGAGAGCTGGTCTGTGAGCGTTTAGACTAGACTAGGTTTGAGTTCACGTTTTAAAGCTTTTTGACTAGCCTGCATTCTGCACTTCTGCTTCTTCACACACTGCCTTTAACGTCACTTGGTCGTCCCGGTTTTATCAGGGAATATTGTCACATAGCATATATTCAGTAACTGTGACATGGGCAGACATGTAAACCATTATGATTAAACATCACTGATTACAGTTCATTGTGTCTTCTATTAAAAGTGGCCCTTATCAGGTTGGGATGGATATATTTCCACTCCAGCCTTTACTATATCTCTACTGAAAAGAAAAGCTGGGGTACGAGCAGACTGGAGTGCAAAAAGAATGATGCAGACCTGGTGATCATAAATAGCAAAGAGGAAGAGGTAGGAAAGAATGAGTGAGTGAGAGAGAGAGAGAGAGAGAGAGAGATTGACTGATTATCCATGTTCATACTGTACACTCATTCTCACAGGACTTCATCATTAAACTTTTGGGAAACAAATCTCAGGCTTGGGTTGGTCTGAAAATGATCACTGGAATGGAGTGGAATTGGGTCGACAAAACAACACTTAGCAGTGGGTAAGATCAGAAAACCTTGTTAATATTGAAGGGAAGTATAAATATGCAAAATAATACTTTATACAGAAGTTATATTAATCAATTATTATTCAAATATACTGCTCAAGAATATGTTCAAGTCAAATCAGGACTAAGTCTTCCCTTAATGTTTTTTGAGCTGTATGTTTTCCACCAATGAATACAGCACAAAGAATGTTTCTTTCCCTTATCAATATACATCACATACATTAGGTGGAGGTACTGGAAGTGCGACTGATTACATATTCAGTTCAATTGACTAACATTTGGGCAATTAGCTATAAATATGCTTGTTATAAGATTGTTCGTTATTAATTCTATTGATAACATAAATAAATAGTTTAAGATCGCAACATTGTTGTAAGGTATACTTAAAATGTCTATTACCTTAACATGCATGCTGTTTGTTAATGTAATATCACTGGGAGATTAAGGTCTTGAAATCATTTGCTTTATATTCTAACATAAACACCTGCTAACAGAGTGGAGCTAAAGATGTGTAACTAAAGATTCTCTGGGTTTCAGGTACTGGAGCAAAGAACTACTGAATAATGGAAATAATGAGCCTGATGGTGGAAATACAACCACGGCGGTGAATAGGATCGCCAAGTCTTGCACTCATGAAGAATGGTGGGTCTGTGAGAAAAATGTTTTTCAGTGATGTGTTTCTGAAACTTTACTTAAATCTACACACTTCCATCTACAAAGAACAAGAGTCTGATGTTATAATAAGCACAGACTCACCAAAAACACACTGAAAAAAAAAAGAAACGTGATTTTTTTTTTCCAGTCTCTATCTGTCCACTGTAGCCTATGAAGCCTGTTGTTGCTTAACAGCGGTGAAAGTCTGCGCTAATCTTCTGCTGTTCTGTCAGAGTTGTAAAAAGTGATGTCCGTAATTCTGTTAAAACTCCATGTGAAAACCAGTAGTGTCCTAAATACTTAAATAAGCCCTTCAGATTAAGCAATTTTAAAATGCTATCTCATGTCACATTCGGTTTGGATGGAAATCATTTTATTTCTTATATTGCTATTTTTCCTATGTTGTAGTTATATGCTTTTATTTAATCATCTATGAGTGGCATTCAAGTCATATTAGAGTAAAACCTCTTTATTCTTTGTTATACCCTTTTATTAATATTATTTTTTCCATCTGTGCTTTAAGTCTTCTGTAAATTTCCCTCAGTTTTACACTTCAGTTCCTTTATTACAAATCCCAGTTTGACCCGAATGCCCCTTTAATCCTCATGCAATCAATTATTTTTAAATAGCTGTATATTAGGATTATATTATACAACTGGATTTATACATTTGGCACTATAGTATCCTGTATGAAAAAAAGGAATAATAAAAAAAAAATCACTAAATAGCTGTGAATTCAGGTGCTATTCATTGATATAATTTGCATGAATTCCTTCCACTATTAATCCACTATTCAAAAGCAAGCAAGCAAACAATGAAAAAGTATTAATAATAGGACCTCCTGTCAGATCGTAGACACGCCGCCTCACACATTCAAATCATGTTTTCTCCACTAGAGATCTTTCTTCACGGACACTCTGTACAGTGGTTTAATTGTATTAGGAATGGCATTATATATTCAATTTTATTATATTATATCCATGATAAGTATAAACATTAAATATGATATAGTCTGGTGTTTTATCAAGAAAACAAGTGCAGTGCTTGATGCAGAAATATTGTATTAAATGAAAATATATTTTTTTAAATTGTAAAACAAATTATAAGGTTGATTTAAAAGGCTGAGTTTATTGAAGCTGCAGATTACGTATTGTATACATTGTGATTATACAGCTTTTCTTATTAGTGAGCCTCTCAAATGTTTATTAAGATTGTGATTAATATTATTGCTCTATCTTGGAAATAAACCATTAATCCCCAGAGTGGAATATTGCATGAGGAATTCTGGTATCTACATAGTCAGTCCAGACAGAGGTTTACATATGAATGTTTGTTTGTTTGTTTGTTTGTTTGTTTGTTTGTTGACTCCTGCCAAAACTTAAAACTGCTGGGCTAAAGTTGGCCTTGGGCAATTAGATCTCTGGGTAGCAGCAGGAGCAGCAAGAAAAAGTGAGGAGGAAGAGAGAGAGAGAGATCATATGAGTAAGGAAGGAGATCAGACAGTAGATAACATTTTTTCCCCGATGATGTTATGACCGCTATGGCAATAGGCATTGTCTAGTCAGGGGTAACATTATTGAAAAGACCCTTACAGAAGGCAAGATCCATAAAATTTACACCCTAAGCATTGCAATTTTATAATATTTGTTATTTTTTTCTGTAAATGTATAGCTCTAGTAACATGTTCTATTCCTTACTCTATTATAATGGTTCTTTGAGGTTTTCTCAATGCTTGTTTGTTGTCATCGAAAAAACTGCAATGTTAAAAATTAACCATATATAATTTTTCTATATGTCTATGTTCAGTGAAATGTGAGTAGATATACTATATGAGTACTATTTGAATCTTTCACTGGAGTCTGTGTGATACAATAAAAGATATACAAAGTAATAAAGACAGGAGTGTTTTTATCATACATACAGTACAGACCAAAAGTTTGGACACCCCTTCTCATTCAAAGAGTTTTCTTTATTGTGTTCTTTATTGTGTTCTTTAGCACAAACGCGTCTCTTCTGCTTGTTGCCTGTCCTTAGCAGTGGTTTCCTAGCAGATATTCTACCATGAAGGCCTGATTCACACAGTCTCCTCTTAACAGTTGTTCTAGAGACGTGTCTGCTGCTAGAACTCTGGTGACTCGGATGAACTTATCCTCCGCAGCAGAGGCGACTCTTGGTCTTCCTTTCCTGGGCCGGTCCGCATGTGAGCCAGTTTCTTTGTAGCGCTTGATGGTTTTTGTGACTGCACTTGGGGACACAATCAAAGTTTTCCCAATTTTCTTAAAGTAATGATGCCACTCGTTTTTTTCTTCACTTAGCTGCTTTTTTTCTTGCCATAATACAAATTCAACCTCTTTGAATGAGAAGGTGTGTCCAAACTTTTGGTCTGTACTGTATAAAGTAATACTGTTGTTGCTGCTTTGAAAGAATAAATCACATGGTGCATTTGTAACAGTTTGCGGCCATTTAACAGGAATTCATTCATTGATTCATTCATTTGTTCATACCGCTTCTATACCGCTTATCCACTACAGGGTTGCAGGAGCCTGGAGCCTAGCCTATTGCCCATAGTGTGTGTGTGTGTGTGTGTGTGTGCGTGTGTGTGTGCGTGTGTGTGGGTGTGTGTACATTTGCACCCCATCGTGGTTGTAACCTCCCTTGTGCCCACAGTCTAGTGTGTAAGGCTCCAGAGCCCCTGTGACCCTGATAAGTAATATACAGTAAAAAATGAATAATAGTAGTCTTAGAAGAAGTAGTGGAAGCATGAGAGCAAACATCACTCAGAGTTTATTTTCATAACACTTAGATGTTTTAAAACAAACATGCCTTCATCTGCCTTTATCAGCTCACTAATAAACACATACAGTTCCACACCATAGCTCACTGAAAAGAGTATATTGGAATAAATCAACAGATTTGTACTCTTAAGGAGTTTCTCCGATTATTATAATTTCTCCTCTGACTCACTAGAACAATGAATAATTGTTACTTGTACTGTACTTTCTCTATGTACTGAAAAGCACATTTTGTTCAAATATTCGTAATTCCTCATGCAAACATGGCTTGTCATTCCATTTCTTTCAGTCAGGAAAACCCAGAATCTCTGCCCAATCCTGTATCATTCAGTTCACCATCACACCAGTATCTGAAACAATGAGAATCGGAAATAGACTCAGATCAGAATTAGATGTATATTCAATGAGATTTTTGGAAATAAATAAATAAATAATATTGACACACACACACACACACACACACACACACACACACACACACACACACACACACACACACACACACACACACACACAGTGTTTGTTCTGCTGTTTATGATCACCAGGTCTGATCCTTTAGTTCTGCAGTCCAGTCTGCAAAAACACAGAGCCATAATATTTCCATCCCACTTTTATATGTGCATCTGATCAGACAGTAGGATACATCATCTTTAGTGAACTGAAACACAATGATAAAGTCATTTAAGAAGAATGGCTTTTTGTTCTTCTACCCATTTTATTTACTTTTTTGGTTACATTTAATGTAAACAGACACCTGTGAGGTGCTCCTTCAAGTGTTACTTCAACCTCACAGAGCTTGTGAAACTCAGACATTTTTTTTTCTTATTAAATAACCAATTTATCTGGTTATTATTGTACCACAGGAACTTGTACTACTTGTAGTAGGTTCCATAATAATCAATACCTTTTAACCAAACAGACTAAAAAGCAACAGTAAAAAGTTGTACATTTATGCATACTACAGAGTCAGCCAAAAATGGATGCACACTTCAGGAAAAGAAAAATAGTATCATGTATATTAATAATATTAATACTATAATATTGGTGTGGCATGCCTGGAGAACCTGAAGGGAGATGAGGAGGCTGCGTTCTCACATTGAAGGAGATTCACCCCAGAGATCCAGTAAAACGGACAGTAACAAAAACTGTTACACATTCGTTATGACATTGAAGTGCCATGGATTAGAACGTGGATGTCCCAGATGCCCAGACTGGCACCAGTCACGAGGAGGGAAATGCAGCTGTTCCAGACCATGGTGATGGCTACTTCTATGTCACAACTCCAGTCACAGATTTTAGAGTTAAGCAGAAGACATGATGAGGTACTGACAACCATTGCAAATATGAGTAATGTCACTACAAGATCATATGTGTTCATTCCAAGGAAAAAACAGATTGTGCCTTTTTGTGGTGAGCCTGGTAAAGATAATCAAACTATAGACTAATTTATTGAAGAAGCTGAACATGTGATTAGAGTAAGAGGGTTAACTCCTGAAGACCAAGTAGACTTCATTCTTTCCCATTTACGGGGATCCGCTTTAGATGAGGTTAAGCTACGCATGGACAGGGAATTAGTGCAACCTCAGGAGTTATTCTCATATTTGAGGGGCGCGTTTAGGGAGAAGCGTACTACACCCCAGTTGCTTCATGCCTTTTATGCATGTAGACAGTTGGAAGGAGAGGATTTTCGTGAGTATTCACATGTTTTGTCCCAGTTACTAAACTCTGCTATCCAGCAGTCCCCAAATGCAGTGTCTAACACTCAACTCACTTTTAGAGATCAGTTTGTTGAAGGAGTGAGGGACTCCTCTCTTAGAAGAGAGCTGCGGAGGCTAGTCAGAGAAAAAACCTCAGTCTACACTGTTTGACATTCGTGAAGTGGCTATGATGTGGTGCTTAGAGGACCGACCTCGTGGAGCTAATATGGCTAGGAGTAGGTATATTGGTTCAGAACCAGTTGAGACACCTAGGGATGCAAGCATGGCGAACACTACCCTTCTGAGTTAGCAGATACTCTACAGAATGTCGTTAAGTTAGTAGCTCAACAGAGTAAGGCCATTGGTGAACTAACTAATGCAGTTCATGAGCTAGCTACACAAAAAAGCACTTCAGGTGGTAGCCAGATTAGTAAGTCTAAGTTTAAGCCAAGATACACAGAAGATGGTCAACCAATCTGCCTGAGATGTGAAAGGGTTGGACATTTACAACGGCAGTGTATGACACAACGTGGCTCAAGGGACCAGTCAATGGTAAGGCCAAATAGTGTACCCCAAGGAGACAGGGATCCCTCTACTGCAGCCAGCCAAGCAATGCTGGGTAAGCCCGAGAGCTCCAAAAGTGGTGTGTTGACTAGGGAAAGGTTTCTAGAACGGGCAGTAGGTAGGTGCCCTGAGGTTGATATTCATATCAAAAGTGTACCTGTTAGATGTCTTCTAGACACTGGGAGTAACGTGAGCACGCTGACAGAGAGCTTCTTTAGAGAGCATCTCCATGGGGAAGACAAGGACATGCACCATACGGCTAAGTGGCTTAAGATAACAGCAGCCAGTAAGCTCCCTTTGCCTTACTTGGGATATGTCGAGCTGGACATACAAGTCATGGGATTAGTCATACCAGAATGTGGGTTTATGATTGTTCGCGATGGGTGTGCAACTGTACCGGATACATCTCCCCCTAGCATCATGGGTATGAATATAATTCCGGGGTGTAGGCAGTTGGTCGTTACAGAGTTTGACAATGCCCTGGGAGGAGAATTCGACTCTGTGTGGAGGGAGGCATTTCACCGAGTACAGGAGGCAGAGCTTGCTGAGACAGTGCGCACGGCTCGGGTAAGTGGAAAGCATAAAACCTACGTCCCTGTATCTTCCGTAACCACAGTTAATGCTAGAATACATAGACGGAGAGCTGGATGTGAGACCTGGTTGCTGTTAGAGTCAGGAGGAACCTCTTTGCCTGGTGGACTGTTTCCCATCCCCACCCTGGTGTCACCACACCAACTGGTGTTTCCAGTGCAGGTAGTCAATTTCTCACAAGATGATGTCTGGTTGTCTCCTAAGGTTAAGCTGGGTGTTCTTGGTCCGTGTCAATCTGTCGACAGAAGCCCTTGCCATGTAAGATTTCAACGTGTTGCGGCAGATCATGAGGAGGTAATTGTCGAACCAGGAACGAGAGTAGGAACTGACAGTGAGGCGCAAATGCTTCTACAGAGGTTTCACATTGGTGGTATATCAGAGCAGCAAGCAAAGCTAAGGTCACTTCTGTTAAAGTATGCTGAGGGGTTTTCAACTAGCGATGACAATTTAGGATATACAGACAAGGTGAAACATGAGATTCCTTTAACCGATGATAGACCTGTCTCTCAGCCACACAGGTGCATTCCACCGAATTAATTTGAGGAGGTCAGGGGCCACATCTCTGAGCTACTTTGGAAAGGGGTTATTAAGGAGAGCTCCAGTCCGTATGCTTCACCAGTTGTGCTTGTTCGCAAAACAGACTGTGTGTGAACTACCGTGAACTGAACTTAAAGACCAGATGGGACGCATTCCCATTGCCTAGGATAGATGAAAGCTTGGATGCTTTGTCTGGAGCTAAGATCTTCTCAACAATAGACCTTGCTAGTGGGTTTCATCAGGTGGCCGTTGATGAGAGGGACAGGCATAAGATGGCATTCATTACGCCATTTGCGCTTTATGAATATCAACAAATGCCTTTTGGCCTGTGTAATGCCCCAGCGACCTTCCAATGCCTGATGCATGCCACCATGAGTGATCTGATTTTCCAAATAGTGCTAGTCTACCTAGATGACCTATTAGTGTATTCACCATCCTTCTCCGAGCATTTGGATAGGTTAGAGACCGTGTTCCAGAGATTGAGGGACAATGGACTGAAGGTTAGGGTGGAAAAATGCCATTTTCTGCAGTCGGAAAAAAAAGTCTCGACACAGGGGGTGAGTGCAGATCCTGAAAAAATAGGTGCTGTGCGACAGTTACCAGTTCCAGGTACCCTTAGGGAACTCAGATCATTTTTGGGATTCTGCAGCTACTACAGGAGGTTTATTGAAGGTTTCTCTCAGGTAGAGGGGCCCCTGCATGATGTAGTAAACAGTTGTCTTAAGGAGCGCAGTCCTTCCAAAGTGCAGTGCTTGTACAGGTATTCCTGGAACTCGTAGCGCCAGCTAAAGATACAGCTTTTGAAAACCTTAAGGGCAAGTTGACATGCTGGACGCCGTTCTTAGCTTCCCGTCCACTGGAGGTAGTTGCGGTAGACTTTACAGTACTGGAGACAGCTTCTGATGGACGTGAGAATGTCCTGGTTGTGACCGATGTGTTCAGTCAGGCGTTCCCCACACGTGATCAGAAGGCAGAGACTATGGCAAAGGTCCTTCTTCGAGAGTGGTTTCTAAAGTATGGTGTGCCACAATGCTTGCACTCGGACCAGGGTTTTTGGTGTTCAGCCACATCTCTCTGTTGATGCTTTGTTAGGGCAAGAGCCAGCAACTGATGTTGAGCCTAATTGGTTGGCAGTGCATAGGGAAAGACTGCAGAAAGCACATCGCAGAGCAAAAGAGTATGCTGAAAGGAAGGCTTCAGAGAGGGTTACTCAGCATGAAGGGAAGGTGTACTGTCCAGGAGTAGAAGTGGGACAAATTGTGTATTTGTGACATCGTCCACTAGGAAGGAATAAGATCCAAGATGTGTGGTCACTGGTGGAATACGAGGTAGTAGGGGTCCAGGGTTCTACATATACGGTGCAGCCGTTAGGTGGAAGGTTGGTCAAGCGGGTGCATAGATCCAACCTCCGTCGCCGGTGCAGCGATGCTTCTCTGGTTACCCAGAGGACGGAGCCTGTCTCATCTCTCCCAGAGTCAGCATTGTGCTGAGGTAGTTGAGTCTAGACCTGTACCCATTCCAAGGAGGAGAGTAGGGAAAAGTAACAGGATGGATATCCCTTCTCCAGCTCCACGAAGAACACAGATGGAAACTGCAGGTGTCCATAGTAACCCACATAATCTGCCTAAGTCAGCCTGCAAGGCAGTGTCTTTTAGTCCAGATGTTCTGTCTCAGGTTCTAGCTGGTATGGTCCTTTACACTTCTGGGAAGCTTCAGGGAATGCGAGACGAGTAGGATGTAAGTAGTCACCGAGGACGATGACTATGGGCAGGGGAGAGTGTAACCAGGTGGTTTGGGTAGTAATGTGTAATCTCAAGGAAAACCCCTCCGATATATGTTGGCATAAGTTGATTGAATTCCTTTTTTTTATGCATTAAGAAATGCATGGAAAAAGGACGCTGCCCCTTTAAGAAGTTGCGTGACTCCGTGCATGCTGAGCACATGCATGGCAGAGACGCGGAAAATGCTGGAAGAAGCATGAACCAGTGGAAACTTTCCTCCTAAAGCTTTGTCTAGTAAACAGCAAAGCTGTAGAAAAAACTTAGATAAACGAGTTTTTCCTCGTTCAGCGCAGGTTGGATATCGGGAGCGGGTGCTTTGTGTATCCAGGAGAGAGCGCGTAAGTGTATTCATTATATTGCTATAAAATATGCTGCATGGCCTAGATAGTTTATTAGCATGACCAAGGCTAATGTCAGTTAATATTGCATGCAGAGGGGAGAAGATTCTGGAAGAGTTCCATGCAATTGCTGAAATAAAAGGAGGATTGTAAGTTTGTTTTATTTTCATTTAGTGCCATTGTTAAGCAGAGTAAATAAAACATTTCCATTAAGTCATATATTGCATGGGTACATAATTGGTGTGATGTGCAATGTGACGTGTGTAAGCAGCTCCTACTTGTTGTTTTCTGTATTTAGGAGGCTGCTACTGTTGTCTGTAGGGGGTTAAATACTTTTAGGGAACTTTAGTCATAAGCCTCAGGTTTTCAAAATTAAACTCTATGCACCCAATGGGTATTTGATTGATTTCATTGATTTCTACTGGGTGTTTATTTTGTTTATGTTTATTTGTTTATTGCTAAAAGCACCTAAGGCTAATATAATTAATGCTGTATTTTCTTTGTAAGACGCAGTCGGGAATAAAAGATCCCAACATAAAAGTATTGCTCGTGTGATTGTTCCTTTATCTTAATCATACGAACGGTGGGCCACACACATATATATATATAGGCGGCACCACAAAGCAATAAATTAATAATAAACAATAACATTTTTTTCTCTTTTTTTCTAATAGGCTTTTCTTTTTATAAAGTGTGTATACCTTTTTTAGCTGATTCACAATTGTTTAATTGAGCATCCCACTGCAGCATCCTGCTTCCTCTGAAGACGTCTTTTTCCATCTGTCTTTAACGCCTTACGCTTGCTCATGTCATAGTAACTTGCTTGTAAATTTACCATTTTGTTTGACATTTCCTTCAGTTTGGTTTCTTGTTGATCTTTTTTTTCTGTTCAGTTCATAATTAGTAGACTGTAACTGGTAACTGTAACTGTATCTTGTCTGTAATTGGTCTCTCTCATTTACATTATATTTACATTTAGGCATTTGGCGGATAAACTTACAAAAATTGCTGTATAATCACATCATTGTATCTTGTCTGTAACTAGTCAGGTTGTGGTATCTGTTTTTTTTTTTTTTTTTTTGGTGTTTTCTGTGTTTAGTAATGTGTGTGGTCATACCCTGGTCATCTTTTTCCATTCCTTTCCTCTTCACTTTATAAAAATCTTTGCTGACAAGTAGTATGTTTATATTGTCCTGAAAGTCAAACAACATGGATTGGCATATGTGTCCTCTCCAATCTCCCTTTCTTCTTTATCAGGAATTTGTTTTGTTTTTATAGTTCCTCTGAGCTAAAAGTCATAGAACTTTTAAATCAGTCTGCCTATATACCTATATTGGTTTTGTTTCTCTGAATGAGGAAATTGTAAAGTGTAGCATAATATTAAATAATAATACTGATATAATTATTTCCATTAAGATTTCCTTCATGTGCATCATTAATTTCATTTCAATTTTATTTATTCGTATAGCGCTTTTAACAATTGACATTGTCGCAAAGCAGCTTTACACAATCAAAAGAAGTAAGTTTGTATGAAATGTGTATGTGCTGGATGTGATTGCTGCAGTCCAAAATGGAGAGAGCGATTTTTGAAATGGACTCAGATTATACTGATGCAAGTGACTCAGAGAATGAAGATGCAGGTGAAATGGACAAAGAAAACCACCAACACTGACTGCCCAGCCAATGATGATGTGGACATCAAGCCCCAACCAAAAAACACACTGTGACAGGTTTTGCTGGTTGAAAAAGGAGTTCATCAGTCCCAATACTGATTTTTCTGGTTCAGAAATCACCAATGATGAAACCTTCCTCCGCACCCCATTGGAGTGCTTCCAAAAGTTTGTGACAGAAGATATGATTGAGGCTCTGACAAGAAACACAAACGAGTACAGCTTACAAAAAAATGGAACATCTGTAAACAGCAATAATAAGGAAATTGACAAGATGCTTGGCATGTACATGAAGATGGGCCTAATGCAAATGTCTGGAGTCCGTATGTATTGGAAGACAGACACATGGTACACCCCTGTTTCTGATGTGATGTCCTGCAATGGATTCCAATCTCTGTTGACTTCATTACACTTTATAAACAACTGAACTGTGTCAGAGATGGAAAAGAAGGATAAACTCTGGAAACTCAGACCAGGAGTTATTATTACACATTTCCCAGTACAGACGAAGAGAGGACGCTGTGTAGCAAGTGCCATGTTCGCCTGTGCTTCTCAGATGAAAAGAACTGTCTTAGGGACTATAACTGCAAGTAAACAGAGACTTCATTCAAACCACACTGAATGTGACCAAATATTTTTTTCCAAATATTTTTATTAATAAATGCTTATTCAAAAAAATATGATTGTTGTGTAATTATTACTTATGATATATACTGCTATGGGGCTAAGTAAGTGAACAACCCTGCAAATTAAATGCTCTGTATACCTGTTCACACAAAGTGAGAACAAATACAGATATTCTGCTCACAATAAGGCCCAACGTTCCAAGGCCCAACGTTATTACAACATTTCCCTAAAAACCTACTAAAATGTAAAAAAAAATAAAATCTTTAATTTCTACATCAGAGGCCTCCTAAAACAATATCTGAGAGGTCAAACATTTTTTATGCTTATTCTTTCTATATTTAGGTCTTACAGGGTTAAATATTTGGGCTCATGTGATTGGACCATTCTCAACGAGTCTTCCAGCACTTCTTATGGCAAGCGGAGCTGCTGACTGGGTGCGATATGAGTCATGCCTTTATTTTATGCTAGTAGTAATGATCACTGCATAATCAGCTGAAAAATACCTATTTACAGGCGAGTATTAAAAGTTTAATTAAAATTTTGTTTGCGCGTATACTGAATGAATAATCTGAGTTTTCATTATTTCTTATGGGGGAAATTTGCTTTGATATATGAGTATTTTGATATACAAACCCACTTCCGGAATGAATTATACTCACGATCCAAGGTTACACTATCTATCTATCTATCTATCTATCTATCTATCTATCTATCTATCTATCTATCTATCTATCTATCTACCCATATATAATGTCAATTTGTCATTTCTACAGTGCTCAATTGGGGATAAAAAAAAAGAGAGATTTTGCATTAAACGTTACTAAACTCAGTGATTCTGCAACCTTTAATGCAGGCATCTCATTTACCCCATCATTTATACCCAATCAAGCATTGTAAACACAAAGCAAAATAAATACTATTGTTTGTGCCAAACATACTTCCTGAATTGTGGTTCACATGGCCATTGGATATTCTGTGCCAAAAAAAGAGAACGTTTCCTGTCATGTGAAAACCATGCTATCAATTACAGCAATGGGCAGTGAAAAATTCTAATTAATTTATACAGAAGTGGGTGGACCACGGTGGACAGACATTGTGACGTCAGATGGTTATATAACGAAAAGCACTTTTGTTGACACTTCAGAGCTTTTGAAAACTGAAAGCTGTAAGAATTCTGTTAAACAGAATAATTCAAGCTACTAATAACTGCCCTTATATAGTTTTTTTTTTAATTCATAGGTAAATCTCAAGTTTAGTTCAATATTGTCATCTCACAAATACCAACTACAGGAAAGTTACATGGATAATCAGCCCAGGTTGACATGTTAGATTTAGCTTGGCCATATCCTGTTATAACACAATCTTCATTGTCGTCATAATTGTTGGGTTCTTCTCCTTTCCACCAGAACCTGAAAACACAGAAAGAGTCAGAATGTTTAATATTATTAATATATATGGTTTTACAATAAAAGAAAAACTGCATAATGTGTAAATTTCAGTGCAGCAATGTTTTACGCTGTGGTCAGTGCTGAATTATCCCTCCATTTAAAAGTGCCTTCTGTGTCTGTGTCAGTCAGACCAATCCAAGCTTCAGTACTGCCAAAATATTTACTGATGAACTCCTGTAAGTGCAACAGCATTAACTGGTTGTAGATTATTTTTCATTCTCTCTCTCTCTCTCTCTCTCTCTCTCTCTCCTTTGCTTACCTGTTCCTCTGTGCTGTTTATGATCACCAGGTCGGCTCCTCTCGCTTTGCAGTCGTTTCTGCTCTCAGTCCAGCTCATCTTCTTAGTAAGATTGTAGTAAACATTTGAGTTGAAAACTCTACATCCTTGTAAAGTAATTGTACATATTGTAAATACTGATGCACTGAAATAAATGCCTTTTAATAAAATTGTGATTGTTTCATAATAGTTCAGAGATTAGATTTTTATCAGCGATTATTTTCATGAGACATGCCACTTAATCGTGTTAATGTCATTTGTTATTCGAGCAATTACTTAGAATGACTTTGATACCTAATTAAATTTGAATTTATACAGTACAGTACAGACCAAAAGTTTGGACACACCTTCTCATTCAAAGAGGTTGAATTTGTATTATGGCAAGAGAAAAGCAGCTAAGTAAAAAAAAACGAGTGGCTATCAATACTTTAAGAAATGAAGGTCAGTCAGTCCGAAAAATTGGGAAAACTTTGAAAGTGTCCCCAAGTGCAGTCACAAAAACCATCAAGTGCTACAAAGAAACTGGCTCACATGTGGACCGCCCCAGGAAA
>JAAGKR010003465.1:47158-67745 GCA_011419295.1 Clarias macrocephalus
AAAAAAAAACGAGTGGCTATCAATACTTTAAGAAATGAAGGTCAGTCAGTCCGAAAAATTGGGAAAACTTTGAAAGTGTCCCCAAGTGCAGTCACAAAAACCATCAAGTGCTACAAAGAAACTGGCTCACATGTGGACCGCCCCAGGAAAGGAAGACCGAGAGTCACCTCTGCTGCGGAGGAGAAGTTCATCCGAGTCACCAGCCTCAGAAATCGCAGGTTAACAGCAGCTCAGATCAGAGAGCAGGTCAATGTCACACAGAGTTCTAGCAGCAGACACGTCTCTAGAACAACTGTTAAGAGGAGACTGTGTGAATCAGGCCTTCATGGTAGAAGATCTGCTAGGAAACCACTGCTAAGGACAGGCAACAAGCAGAAGAGACGCGTTTGGACTGAAGAACACAATAAAGAACACAAGAAAGAAAACTCGCTGAATGAGAAGGTGTGTCCAAACTTTTTGTCTGTACTGTATGTTTAAAAAAATGGTAAAAAAAAAACGAATCAGTTTTCACATACCAAGTTTCACGAGCACGTACTGCAGTAGTGATGTCTCTTGTTGTAACTGGTCTCTCTGAAATTTTAACTGCTGTCTCTCATTTCTCATTCTGTTAGAACTGACCTGTAAGCGGTCTTTCTCTAGATTTAGATTGTTGTAACTGGTTTGTAACTGGTCATGTTCTGCAGTCAGGTTACTGAATTTGACCCACAGCACTATAACGGCAGTCAGCAGGAGAACACACTGTAGGACCACACACACTGCACTCAGTCTGTAACACCTGCTCCATGCTGTGCCTCCTGCTAGAAATACACAGACAGACATGCATATTTGTTTAGAGAAAATGAGGCTAAAATAATCAATTTTACAATTTTCAATCTCACAAAAAATTATTTTTTCCCCCATTTACATGCATTTTCCGGCTGCCCTTATGTAAAAGGTCTCATAGCTTAGAGATACAGTACAGGCTATATGTGAATACAGAAATTTTGAGAAATGATAATCACTGAAATGAAACAGATTTTAAAGGTAAATTCATGGGAACCTTGTTACACTGTACAATTGAATCTAATTCTACCCCAGAGTGCCTAATCACATGTTCTCATATAGCATTAGCCATAGAATTAAAGGAATGGATCTTTTTTGTTTGTTGTTTTACCAAACACATTCAATATATGGACTCTGCACATATGCAAGAATTCACATAAACCCAGAAACCCACTCTGTTCTCATTTAAGTCATTGAACACTTATCGGATATGCGTCTCGTTTAGGGACTCAGATCTTACCTGAAATACATGCCGTTCAGCCAGGCCTTACAAATTCCGTATTACTGTACATTAGGGTAAAAATTGGAATGAAGTCACTTCAAGCTGCTAAAGTCTGTGATCTGAACTGTGACTGAACATAGGCTATGATATGAAAAGGGATATGATTTTCTATTTACCGCACCGTTGTGATGAAAAGAGAGTTGAGCCAAAAGGCAAAACTCTCAATCTACCGGTCGATCTTCGTTCCAATCCTCATCTATTGTCATGAGCGTTGGGTCATGACCGAAAGGACAAGATTGCGAATACAAGTGGCGTAAAATGTGGTTTCTCAGAAGGGTAGCTGGCTTTTCTCTTAGAGATAGGATGAGAAGCCCAATTATCAGCGAGAAGCTCGGAGTAGAGCCGCTACTTCTTTGCGTGGAAAGGAATCAGCTGAGGTGGTTTGGGCATCTAGTAAGGATGTCACCAGGTCGCCTTCCTAGGGAGGTGTTCTTGGCACGTCCAGCTGGGAGGAGACCACGGGGCAGACCAAGGACTAGATGGAGAGATTATATCTCCACATTGGCCTGGGAACGCCTCGGGATTCCCCAGTCAGAATTAGCTGATGTGGCTGGGGAAAGGGAAGTTTGGGGTTCTCTGCTGGAACTGCTACCCCCGCGACCCGATTTTGGATAAACGGTTGAAGATGGATGGATGGATGGATGGATGGATTTTCTATGACAACAAATTCGGACAAAATCACGTGGTGTAAACAAGCTTTAGGTACCTTCTTCCTACAGCATGGACCAGAATCTCAATAAAATAAATAAATAAATAAATAAATAAATAAATAAATAAATAGAATCCATAGCATGAAATTTTTAAGCAGTTCTGAAAGCTAAATGAAAGCATGAAAATGAAAGCACAATGAATCCTAGAAATTAAATATAGTTTTCTTCCCCATTCTCCTCTCCTTCCTCTTTTTAACAGGGGATTTAACTAAGAAATGTAATACTTCTTCTTTTTCGGATAGCTTAAAACTTTGGTTAGCCGCTGATAGTTTTCTCAAAATATGTGTGGCAAAACATTATTCATTTGTTATCTAGTTCATGTTACCTCTTTGTAAAGATATTTTAATAACGTGCTGTTTCATCTAGATGCTATACTAAATGCCATTTCAAAAGTAACAACAGTTTATGTATATATCTTATATTTTAAATATTTTTCTTTTACAGTATAACTAACTTACTTCAGTAGTGTAACTTTGTTGCTTTGTTTGCACTCATTTATATGAATGAAAGAAAGTTTTGACCAATGTACATACAAAACCTCAATCTTTAAATGATATCTTTATGTTTCATACAGGATTTAGGACCTAAAACCAGTCTCAGAAATTTTTCTGTCTGTCTGTTTTTGTGTATGTTTGTCCAGCAAGATTTCGTCAAAGCATCATGCAAAATTGGCTGGGCAGAATTTAATGAAACTTTAACAGTACTTGGTTAAAACTGAAAACTGCTTAATGTAAACAAACGCCAGCATTAAAATATATTAATTAGAAAAACTGAATATTTTTCCTCGGATTAGTTCATATTTTCACCGCTTAAATACCAGCACTGGAGTGGTATAAGTAAATTTTTTACGTACTGGAGTCGTTTTAAATGAACCTTCATTAATCTTCTGTCTGATCAGCTTTTTTGGCAGCGAGAGTCCTCACTAGAACCAGAAGATAAAAGCACATCACCCCTATAAACACGGCTTAAAGATATGGTAAGCTACTTATCATTACAGAACCAACAGTATTGACATGCATCCTGCTGATTCTGTGGAATTAAATCATTAATTGAAAGGGGCTTTTTTTTTTTTTTAATTAGAGCAGTGTGGAGTTCAATTAGTGAGGTCATTCATTCTGTGAAAAAAATCGTCAAACAGTTAAGGACGCATGCAGGCAGCAAATGTGGTACATGCTGGTTATAGTGCATATAATGGGTCATTCCTGATATTGTTCAGAAGAACACTTTGATTAAAAACTTGATAGGAGAAGAGAAAACATATAAAGAAAGGCATAAAGTTATATCCTGCTCAATATGATATCAGTGATACTAACGCCTTACTGTCTGGTTGTTCAACTAGGTGTATAAACAAGCTTCAGTTGGTGCAGAATGCAGCAGCGAGGGTCCTCACTAGAACCAGAAGATACGAGCACATCACCCCCATCTTATCTACACTGCATTGGCTCCCTGTGAAATTACACATTGATTTTAAGATACTACTTTTGGCTCATAAATCATTGAATGGTCTCATGCCACAATACCTTGGTGAACTGCTAGTGGCTTACGATCCGCAACGCCTACTTTGATTAAAAGATGCAGGCTGCTTGTCATTACCGCGTATCATTAAAAGTACAGCAGGGAGCAGAGCTTTTTCTTACAAAGCCCCAAAGTTACGGAATAACTTTGTGTCCGGGACTCAGACACAGTCTCAGTGTTTAAGTCTATTTATTTAGCCAAGCATTTTTGTAAATAGATTAAAGGAGGATATTTGGGGGACTCATGGATTCCTTTTTCTTTACGTTCTGTAAAGTAATAAAAACTTAAATTTTTTTAAACTTATGTTTTTATTTAGATTAGGATGTGGCAGCCAATGCAATTCCGTGTATTGAAATAAAAGCTATTGTAAAGATTTTAAGCTTTACTCGCTTTTTAAATACACTCCTATTATTTTGAACACAATCTTACTCACTGACTGTGACGGCACTGGCCGTGGAAACTTCTTACAAATGCAAACTGTTAGTTAATCACTTGCTTCCGTAAATATTTCCTTTGTGGGCCAACACCAAAAAAATAAAAAATAAAATAAAATAAATAATAATGATAATAAAAACTTGTGATTCGCCTTCGCCTGAAGTTTTTGCCTCCTGATCAGACACAATTAAAAGGTCAAAAGCAGTGTGGAATAATATTCATTATTTGACTTGTGTAAGTTTACACTAAATACGCTACCTAATAGCTTGCTAAACAAGCCTTGCGGCGGATTCATCATTCATCATTTCATGTAAAATTTAATTCAAGCATACTCTCTTATTATTTTCATAAAACGCTCATACCTTTGTGTTTAGTCCGTAGGTTTTTCTTTACTTCAGGTTCTTCTTTAAGCTCCTGACTTGTGATCGACTCTGCATTGTCGTAGATCTCCACCACTCTTTCTATGCGCTCACCTCTCTTCTCAGCGTAGTTCACATAATCAGAAACTAGCTCAGACATCTCTGTTTATTCAACCCTGAAGTACAGTGTCTTTGTCTGCATCCATCCACCTCTACTATGTGTGTGTGGAGGTGGTTGTGACACAGGTTACTTCTTTGACTGGTGAATGGGGAAGTCACTATTGCGTGAAGAGGAAATGAAGACGACACCTCATACCAGCAGTGCGGAACACTACTGTAGTAATTAATCTCCCATGGAACACAGAATGCATGTTGTGGCTCATATCAAGGGTTGGGAGTACATTGAGTACAATACTGGTTCATCCCAAGGCTTTGGTCACGTCAGGGATTTCTGCCTTGCCACAGAGACTAATTTAAATCTATAACCAGATTAGCTGGGAGCTGCTTTCTGACCCTTTCTATCAATAAGAAAATCTGTACTTTCTCTTACACAAGAAGGTTCTTTTGACATTTCTATTTTGTCTAACAGTAGCACAAGGTCTGCTGGTGAAATACTGATTTACCACACAGTAACGACTTCTCTTTTTCTTTGTAGCAGTATTAGTTTAACCACCAATGCCTAGGCAATCAAAGTGCTATATTACACACATACTGTAGGTAGATAGAAAAAAAAAAGTTTAAGGTTTTCATATAAAAGGATTAAAAACAGTCCATAAATAAGGTGGTGGAAAAATAAAACAAGTTGTGTGATGATGCTTAAAGATGGAGGCCTGCAAACAAAGGCAAACGTACAAACAAAACCGACAGGGCCAAACAACAAGGTTTGACCTACTGAAAGTAAGTTGAAGAAAATGTGATAAAATCAGAAATGTACGTTTGTAAAATATTTATTTGTAAAGTTTATTTAAGAAATTTTACTATGTTAAATGTACAATAAAACAAGACAAGACAAGAAGTCTTTTATTACTAAAAGAAAACACCTAAAATTTGAAATAATAACATATTGTAAACGAACAAAACCAAAAACCATTATGGCATCAAAATGACATTTTAAACAGCATTTGATATTATTATGACTATTACATTAAAACACCATCATTACGTGCTTTTTCCATAATTGAATTACAAAATTGCAAACCTTTAATCAAAAAGTTTAAGCTTTCAAACCAGACAGCTTAGTAAACATTGATGCAGATGAAGATAAACTAACCATATCAGAACCCTTTGAGGAAAATAAACAAATTTTAATAACCTCTTCTGCAAAATCGACAAATTTTAATAACTTCTGCAAAATCTACTTCTTCTACTAGATCCCCCACTGACACACTTCCCAAACAGATCTTTTAAATTTGTTTGTTTTTGTTTGTCATGTCAGACTCTTTGTGACCTCATGGATGACAGCACATCAGGCCTTCCTAGATATATTAAAGTGATATATTTACACACTTGGATAGATTACTTCCGTCTCTCCCTATTAATTACAGTATGCTGTCATAGTCAATCCTGTATGAGGCCCCGCTTGCACTCTGCACTAAATATACATTCACTTCATACATTATGTGACTGTGATCATACTGTACCTAATTGTTATCTCTCTGTTCTGTTATGGTCTCGTCTCGTCTCGTCTCTTCTCTCTCTATCTCCGTGTGTCTCTCTCAGTTGAGCTACACATGCTGCTCCTGAGCTGCCAATAATCCAGATCCCCCACTGCCCTCCAGACCTGTCTGACTCATCCTGGTGGCCCTGTCTGGTCTGCTTGGAATACATGTGTTGACTGGAGATGGTTCCATTTTACCGTGAAGGCGTTCCTGGCCTCAGCTGATGTAGACAGCTGCACTTGGAGGACTTGTGACTGCTGTTAGTCATACTATGTTAGGCAGCTAGAAGTTCAATATAACAGAACAGAAGATGTGTTTAAGCTAATATGGAGTCCAGTTTTGTTTCTGGAGGCTCAGGTACAAAACTGTAGTAAAATTCCAGTCCTGAAGTAATGAGCAACAGCGGTCACAAGTCAACTCAAAGTGCAGCTGTCTACATCAGCTGAGGCCAGGACCGCCGTCATGGTAACGTGGAGATAGCAATAGGAAGAGAAGCCTTATTTGGGTTCCCTGTTGAGGCTGGTTCCTCTTCCTATTGCTATCTCAGGAAGTTATCTCAAGAAGCCACAGTTGCCCTCAGCTTGCTCATCGGAGATAATCTGATGACGTGATCATTTTGATTCATGCACATTTTCTCATATTCCATACATATTTCCATAATTGTCTTTAGATTCTGTAAACAATGCTGACTATGACCATTGTTTAAATCGATCTAAAATGACATAAAATTGAATTGAATATGCATTATATGTTCACCCATTCACAAAAGTGAGTACACCCCTTTAATTACAGCAAACATTTGAATATATCTTTTTAAATGACAATGCTATAGAAATAAAACCTTTATTTTATTTTTTTTAGAGTTGTCAATGTGCAGCTTGTGTAACATTATATATTTATTGTACTCTGAAAATAACTCAACGTACAGCCATTATTGTCAAAAAAGCTGGAAACAAAAGTGGTTATTACCCTAAGTGAAAACAGCTGTACGTCCATCTTTAACCATGCAAAGTCGCATGTACTATTTTTCAGTATTTTTATTTGTCAGTGGCCAAGTATGTCTCCGAGACCTGAAACCGTATTGAGCACCTGTGGGCATCCTCAAGCGGAAGGTGGTGAAATGCCATGTGTCTAATATTCAGCAGCTCTGTGATATCATTATGGAGGAGTGGAAGAGGATCCCAGCAACAACATGTGCAGCTCTGGTGAATTCCATGCCCAGGAGGATTAAGGCCGTGCTAGATAACAATGGTGCTTACACAAAATATTGACACTTTGGACACAGTTTTGACATGTTCACTCAGGGTGTACTCATTTTCATTGCCAGTTATTTAGACAATAAAGTCAGCATGTTGAGGTATTGTTAGTAAATCTGATGGTAAATCTGTACAGTTATGCAAGCTGCACATTGATTACTCTAAATTATATACAATTGTCATGACTCACAACATGTCTGCCTGTTTTTTCCCATGCTGTCACTTTCCCCACATGTTCATGTTTTCCCTAGTCTGTCAGGTGTTCTTTACCACGCCCCTGTTTCCCCCCTGTCTGCACACCTGTCTCGAATTCCTGGCTGATTACTCCAGCACTTAAGCACATGCAGCGCTCTGCTTAAACACTCGATTACTGTGTGTTTCTTTGCCTTAGTTCTCTCGCATTTTATTTCATGGTTTTCACATTGGCCTTTTTTTCTAGTTTCTTGTTTCACATCTCTCTTATTGGATTGTTGCTTTGCTTTTTGATTTACCGGCTTTGATCTCGCACTTCATAATTTTTGACCACAGCTTTTGTTTCACGTTTTTTGGATAGTTGCCTTGCTGTTTGATTTCCCAGTTTTGATCTTGTGCTTCTTCTGATTACGGTTCTCGTTTTACACTTTGTCTCTGATGCCTCGCTGACTGGCTTCCCAAGCAAGCCCTCGCTTAAGTTGCGACCTAGCTCCAACGACTCCACCTCTCTCCGGTGCAAGGCAGTGACTCCTACATGCAACACAAACCACGTCTCTCCGCCCCACCCCCCACCTATAAAGGATATCCAGGCAACTGTTGCTACTTCCTTTCTTAGTGTTTATTGATTTTTGAGCTGCAGACCTCCACCATCACCTCAAAACGCTCCAAGGTGGTGTATGTGAGTATCGGCCCAAGATTGGAGCATTCCACTCTGGGAGGCCCACAAGGGGCTGCTCAAACTTTGAGAACTTTTCTAAGGAGATGAGAAGGGTGTTTGACTACTCATGTCATGTCAGAAAGGCAGGAGGCATCAGAGAGGAACTATTGAAACTCTGCCAAGGTTCTCACTCAGCCTACGACTACACCATAGAATTCCAGACACTGGCTCTCTCAAGTGGGTGGAATAATCAAACACTGAGCAATGTGTTCTTTGAGTGCATGTCAGAAGATCTTAATTATCGTGATGTTTCCCGTCAGGATGCTCTCTATGGTGCATTCCACAAGACGAGCAAAAAGTTTTAATAAATTTTAACTTGATAAATGAGTGAGTTTTGATATACGAGTACCCTATCATGTGGCACGCATGCACATGGAGCTCTGTGTTTGTGTGTGCTTGCTTGCCTAGCGCTGTGTGTGTGTGTGCGCTCGCTCGCATGGGGCTGTGTGTGCCGCGATTCTTTTTAAACGTAAACTGCAGTTTATTTTGTTTTAATTTTAATTCATATTTTGTATTGATTATTAAAACATAGACTGAACAGGAGTGAAGCTAATTGCAGAGGGACAGATTTATTAAACAAAAGACACAAATGAGTTTCAGCATGCAGGTGCAACAGGAGCAGAGAAGAAAGAGCTATGCGTGAGTGAACAGGATGAATAGGGGAATCCCCTGTGATGAGAGTGGAGGTGGGTGGATGATGTGGGGTGAGCTCCACGATCCCAGAAATAGAGCGTGAGAGGGGATCTCCAAATGAATGTGAGTCTTTGACTAAGCCAGAGTGTACGCAATTGCATCGTCTGATGTTTGGAGCGAGAATTTGGCAGAGAGTGCATTGTCCGATGTACAGAGTACATTGTCTATCTAGACGAGAGGAAACATCAAAAAACACAGAAGGGACCAAAAAACACTTACATAAACATCACAGAGATACATCATATTCAGTACCCATATAAACAAACAAGAATAAAGTAAAATACAACCCAACCAAACCAGACCAAATGCTCACTGACAGTATTAATGCTCGACCCAGTTTCCCAGAACAACCAGCTATTTATAATACTAATGAGCTACCTTGGTTCAGATGAGCTCCGTCTGGGTGACTTCTGGGAAACTGAGTCGACTAACAAAACTACAAAAAAGCACACAGTGCCCTCTAGGGGTGGTCTCTATATGTTATCAGAGCACTATGGGAATTGTAGGCGTCTCAGATTATGGCTCTAACACCCAAATTTACCCAAATGTTATAACACCAAAATCACTGGCTTCATCAGCTCACTAATAAACACACAGTCCCACACCATGGATAACTCAAAACTTTTTTATTAATAGAACTCAACAGATTTATGCATTCAAGAAGTTTCTCAGATGACTGTAATTTCTCCAGACAACACACTCCAGACAACTCACTGATCTCACGCTATGAAACATTACGAAGCAGAAATGGATTGCCCTTTCCATAGATCTCCATTAGACAACATTCATTTTACATGACATGACATGAGAATAGAGAACAATGATTAATTGTAAATGTTTAATACTTTTTCAGTACTTTTCTCTAAGTACTGAAAAGCAACGTTTGTTCACATATCCACAAATTCGTGTGTGAACATGGCTTGTCATTCCATTTCCTCCAGTCTTCTAAACCCACAAGCTCAGCACAGTCCTCATCACCTGCATCATTCGGTTCACCATCAGCCCAGTACCTGAAACAAAGAGAATTGAAATTAGCCTCAGATCAGAAATAGACTTAAATATTTGGAAAGAAATAGAGAATTGATTTCAGTTTCTTACGCAGTGGTCAGTGGTGTACCATCCACCCATTTCCACTCTCCCTCTCTGTCTCTGTCACTGAGACCAATCCATGCCTGCCTGCTGCAAAGCAGGTTAAGGATAAACTCCTGCAAATGACAGCACCAAATCAAATTATATGTGGGATGGATCTCTCTCTCTCTCTCTCTCTCACACACACACACACACACACACACACACACACACACACACACACACACACACACACACACACACACACACACACACACACACACACACACCTGTTCCTCTCTGCTGTTTATGATCACCAGGTCTGATCCTTTATTTCTGCAGGCCTGTCTGCTCTCGCTCCAGGTTTTTGTCTCAGTAGAGATGAAGTAAAACGCAGAGCCAGAATATGTCCATCCCGCTTTTATATGTGAATTTGATCAGAAAGTAGAACACATCATCTTTATGGAACTTCCATAAAAAGCAATAATATTGCATTTTAATAAGAATGACATTTTGTTCTTGTATCCATTTTATTTATTGTTTGGTTACATTCAATGCAACCAGACACCAGTCAGGCATTTACTGACTGTTACTGGCATTAGATACGTATTCATTAAGTGCCAAATGCACATGTCCTCACAGTGATCAAAGATATATTTTTTTGTTAGATAACCCATTTTTTATCTGGTTATTATTGTTAAACAGGAACAAGAACTTCTTATTTAGTTATATTAATCAATACATTCTAATCAAATGGACTACAAATCAACAGTGAAAAGTTTTAAATTCACGCATACTTTTTGCAATCGCTTAATTGAATTGCTCACCTACAGCATCCAACTTCCTCTGAAAGCCGTCCATTTCCATCTGTAACGCATCACGTTTGTTCTTCATGTCATCATAACTAGCTTGTAACGTTACCATTTTGTTTGACAGTTCCTTCAGTTTGGCTTCTTGTTGATCTTTCTTTCTATTCAGTTCATAATTAGTAGACTGTAACTGGTCTCTCTCTATAGTCAGGCTGTTGTAACTGGTCTGTAACTGGTCTCTCTCTATAGTCAGGCTGTTGTAACTGGTCTGTAACTGGTCTCTCTCTATAGTCAGGCTGTTGTAACTGGTCTGTAACTGGTCTCTCTCTATACTCAGGTTGTTGTAACTGGTCTGTAACTGGTCTCTCTCTATAGTCAGGTTGTTGTATCTTGTCTGCAACTGGTCTCCCTTCATAAGCAGGTTGTTGTATCTGGCCTGTAACTGATCTCTCTCCATAGTCAGATTGTTGTACCTGGTCTGTTGGTTGCTTTCTGTATTTAGTAATTTGATTCCCAGTACTGTAACTGCAGTCAGCAGGAGAAGCACCGCACACACCGCAGTCACTCTGTAACACGTACCGTTGAGTCCTATGACACAGAGAATGCTACCGACGTTATATTTACTCAACCTCTCTTCTGTGCTGCCTCATTTAAAATGGAATGATGAATAAACAATAAATAGGGTAAAAAAAAATGACAGGAGGAGAAAACTGAAAAAAGAACAATGAGAAAAAATGTTGGATAAAATATCACATTTCACTTGAAAATCTAAATGCTGGTTTGTGTGTGTGTGTGTGTGTGTGTGTGTGTGATTGGGTGAGTGGGTGAGTGGGTGTTTGACGGTGTGCATACCCAAGATCTTCCTGATCCTGTGAATGCCCCGGTCATCTTCTTCTATTCCATTCCTCTTGCCATTATAAAAATCAGTTAGTATGTCCCTGCTGTCCTGACAGTCAAACGTATTGTCAGTAGTATAACTTGAACTGGCATATGTGTCCTCTCCAGTCTCCATTTTGCCTGAATTGGGAATGTATTTTTGTTTGTATTCCTGTATTTCCTGTTAGCTTTGACCCACGTATCAGTCTTCCTAACTGCCTCAGGATTTTTAAGTCAGTCTGTCTACTTTTGTATTTAAGTTTTGTTTTCTCTGAATGAGGAAATCATGAGGTTTTTGTACTTTCAAAAATGAAAGAAATTGCAGAGTCAGTAGGAACAAAGTCAGTGACTTGAGGACATACACTCTGAATGAACATCTGTACAATGTCCTTAACAGCTCATTTCAAAGAAGCAGTAATATGATATTGGGTTGGGGGGTTAAAAACGTCACAGAATGTTTATAGTATTTAGTATTTATCTAAAATGCAGTAAAATGTAGCATAATATTAAATACAAATACTGACGTAATGATTTATATTAAGATTTTCTTCACAGACATAATTTATTGCTTTAATTAACATCAACATATAATGCAAATGTTTTTTAAAAGTACAAATTAAAGCAAGTGCTGAGTGCTGTTACAAAAACAATATGACAAAGCAATATGACATGCCTGTCACCTAGTTACTAGTACCGTTATATAGAACATTTTAACAATCTTACTGTCAATGTTTGTTTTTTTTGAATCCCTTCCATTTTTTTTGATTTTGGGGAAGCGCTGTGTCTAATATCAAGTATGCGTACTGATTTAAATAGGGTAACTCAAGGGTAAAATGCATTTTGCTGAATGTGCACTTCAATATCCTACGAGGCTGCATGTAATTTGCACCGGTAAGCACACACTTTTTCATACGTGTTGCAATTATTGGTCACAAATGTATTTGACATTTCTTTGTATCAGCAATCGCTGAGGTCATTAACCTCTAATGCAGATATCTCCTATTCCCTTTGCTCCCCGAATCATCCATGTAAATACAAAACACCCAAAACACTATTGTTTGTGGCAAACATAATTAAATCTAGGTTCATGAATTGTGGTTGACATGGTTATTTGATCTTCTGTACACTTTGAGCCACTTGATTAAAAAAATACGAAATCCCTATTTACACAGGATTAGTATTACCTAGGAATCGTGTGTGATTTGTAATAATTGCGGACGTTGTCCTTGATTTTAATCCCTTGCGAATTGGCCATGTTTGTAATTTGTGAAGTAACCCCCACGTCCCCCCCCCCCCTAATTTTCTTGATAATTATGTTCGAGGTGTTAGTACATTCCTACTGTCCTGACAATCAGATGTTTTTTCAGTAGTAAAAAACTTGTAGTGTCTTACGCGGTGATCAGTGATGAATTATCCCCTCCATTTAAAGTACCTCCATGTAAAGTACCTTCATAATCGAAGCTTCAATACTGACAAAATATTAACTCCTGCAAGTGGAACAGTGTCAACTAAATGTTGTTATGCCCTAGCCGGGAGAACTGGTCATCTTTCCTCATTTCACTCGAATTTTTTTACTCTGTCTCAAGTTCATTTCCCATCTGCACCTATCTTCCGACTTTTTCTCTGTTTTCCAGTCAGAAAGAATTGAGGATTCTGGTAAATCTAAAGGTGGAGGAGTGGGCTTGATGACCAACAAAAAATGGTATAACCCCAGAAGCGTCTCTATCTTGTCTCAGTCCTGTTCTCCTGACCCTGAGCACATCTTTACCGTTTTGAGTCATTACTGTTGCTGTTTATACTATAGTAGTGTGGTCAAGTAGGTAAGTCATGATTTACAACGTTAGCCTATCAGAGTTTGGTACAGGTTATATAACGACTGCAACTCGGCTACCTGGGACGCATAAACGCCCCCTTGGTGTATGTTAGCAGGTAGGTTTAGCCGTTTTTGCTAATGTTTCAGTGACCTTGTGCATTTCAGGTAACCCTGTTTGTTTATTGTAGCTGGAACAGCACCTTCGCAGCTTCAGGTGGTGTTTAAGATACCAGGGACGTGTCATTGCCAGCTCCGCTTTTGGGGTGTGTGGGTCTCCAATTAGCAGGTATGTTTAGCTCTGTGGCAAATGTTGCAGGGAGCTTGCGCATTTTAGCTAACCACATTGTTTATTGTAGTTGGAATATTGTACCTTGTTCCTAGCTTCAGGGTGGTGTGCAGGCTACCTGGGATGCGTTATTGCCAGCTCCACCATTGGGTTGTGTGGGTCCTTGGTTAGCAGGTATGTTCTAGCTGTGTGACTAACATTGCTGATTTTGTGTATTTTGGCTAACCATATTTACTTATTGTTATTGAAATATCATCCTGTTCCTGGCTTCGGGGTGGTGTGCAGGCTATTATTTTCTGCTGGTTTGAGTCTGTCACCATTGCATTAGTCACCTTTGAGTATACTGCAGAGATGTGGACTGTGAGCAACTGTTTGATGTGGGTGACCTGGTGACCAATACCTGCAGGACAAACGGTTCATTGGGAGCACCTTTTTGTACAGATAACGGTGGCGCTGCTGTTTTGCTGTTCCTGTGTGTGTTGCTACTTGTTCCTGTTTTGGGGTTTTGATTGCTTTTGTTGTATGATTTTCTTTTATTCTTGTTTTTATTTATTTATTTATTTTTTATTGTTTGCTTAGTCTCACTGAGTTTTGTGTACAATTGTTTTTGCTTTCTTTCTTCTTTTAAGTACAGTGTAAATTGTGTTTTTGTTAATGAGGAGTATTGTATAGTGTGCTTCTCATTCAGGCTTATTGTAATTTTGTGTGTTTTGTCTGGTTGTTTTAGGCCTCTGAGCTGGAAGACTAGCTGTTTTAATACTGTGTGTGTGTGTGTCTGCTACAGGTACGCCTTGGTGTCCTCGTAATTAGTGACATATTACACCGTTTAATTCAACCCTGCTATGTCATTTGGTCTTTTAAGTGTTTTATCTGTGTAGTGTAATTTCAATACATATTTTGTATACCGATTCCATATCTCTGCCCTCCATGGTAACGAACTTGTGTGCTTGACTTGATTCAGTATTCAGTTCCCCTTACTGTACAAGGGTGGTGTAATCTGTATTTATTTCTTAACTCTTTGGGTATTCATGGTGAGACTTGACCTGTGCCAGCTGTGCCACAGTAGTATGACAGCTTTAATGACACTCCATAATATACTAAGTAAACACTCTGCTGTTTACCCGGATGCAGGCTTCATTGTGGCTAGGGATTTTAACAAAGCTAATCTGAAGATGGTGTTGCCGAGCTTTCAACAACATATGAAGAACAGTTATAAAGCCATCTCCTTACCAGCTTTTGGAAAATCAGGCCATACCACCATGTTTCTTATACCGTAATATAAACAGAGAATAATACAGGAAGCACCAATCATCAGAAAGGTCAGATGCTGGACTGGCCGATCAGAAGCTATGCTGCAGTCAGCACTTAATGATGTTGACTGGGACAGCTCTGATGATTTCAGCGGGTTTATGGAAGTAGTGACTGACTTCGTTGCTAAGATACCTGATTGTATTTTACCCAGGATGTTGAAGTATTTTCTTATCAAAAACCTTGTGTGAAGGCGGCACGGTGGTGTAGTGGTTAGCACTGTCGCCTTGCACCGCCAGGGTCCGGGTTCAATCCCCGGCCAGGCTTGATTGCCGTCTCTGTTTGCATGCTCTCCTCGTGCTTGGTGGGTTTCCTCTGGGTACTCCGGTTTCCTCCCACAGTCCAAAGACATGTAGGTTAGGCTAATTGGCCTTCCCAATTGCCCGTAGTGTGTGAACGAGTGTGTGTGTGTCTGTGCCCTGCGATGGATTGACACCCTGTCCTGTACCCTGCCATGTGCCCCAAGTCTCCTGGGATAGGCTCCAGGCCCCCCTGTGACCCTGAATTCAGGATTAAGCGGTATAGATGATGAGTGAGGGAGAGAACCTTGTGTGAACAGATCAGTCCACAAGGCGCTGAATGACCGCACTGCTAATAACACTGGGCTCATCACGGGTGATATAACCACATCCAAGGCTGATTCATACAAGCTCCAAAGGATAAGAGGTGCTGCAGGAGCAAAGTGGAGACACAGCTTGACAATCGGACAGCAGAGGTGTGTGGCCAGGGCTAAAGGTGATTAGGGAATACAGAGATTCTGCACTTGTTAACGACTAGAATTCCATCTAAATGTGCTTCGGGGACAAGACAACTAATAGTGGAGCTTCAGCCCTCATGAGTGACGGTGAGGACTACCCATTCAGTGTCTCAAAGCACAAGGTAAGGAGAGCTCTGAAGAGAGTGAACAGCAGGAAGTTTGCAGGTCTTGATGGATTTTCAGGGTTGTGCAGATCATCTGGCTTCATTGTTAACCTCAATATTTAGTAGGTCTTTGTCTTGTCCACAGTGCCTACATGCTTTTAGAAATCGTTCCTTTCATACTTTTAAGTAATCCCTCCCTTTATAACAACCATCATCAATTATTCCATATCATAAGAAGGCAAGGATTGTTGTAAATCGGCCATGTTGGAGGGTTTTTAAGCATGAACCACCTTTTTTAAGGTCACAGGCCACAGCATTTCAATTGGATTCAAGTTAGGACTTGACTAGGCAACTCAAGTCTTCATTTTGCTTTTCTTTAGCCATTCAGATGTGGACTTGCTGGTGTGCTTTGAAACATTGCCCTGCTGCAGAACCCAAGTTTGCTACAGTTTGAGGTCACAAACAAATGGCCGGACATGCTCCTTGTCGAACATGTGACAAACATGCAAAACATCAAGAAATCAGTAAGGGGCAAACACTTTTTCACACCACTGTATTGCTCGATATCACTTCTCTCTTTGGCAAAATTCTTGAAAGGATTGTTTTCAACCAAATGTCTCTATCGCACACAGAAGGACCTTAATGATCCCAATCAATCCAGATTCAAAGTAGCACATTCTATAGAAAATGCCCTTCTGTCAGTCGCTGAGCTCCATGCTGCCACAGCAGCTAAATTATAATCTGTTCTTATTCTCCGGGATGTGTCAGCTGCATTTGATACAGTGAACCAGAAGATTCTATTATCTATTCTTACAAGCCTTGGAATCTGTGGAACAGAATGGCAATGGTTTGCTCCTTACCTAGAAGATGGGTCGTATGATTTGAGATGGAGAGGATTCACATTTGCCCCAAACAGACTCTCTACTGGTGTCCCTCAGGGCTCAGTACATGGTTCTCTGCTGTTCTCCCTCTATACCTGGTCGCTTGGTAAAGTCATATCATCACATGGCTTTTCATACCATTGTTATGCAGATGACATGCAACTTATTCTCTCTTCCTCTCTCAGGCACTCAGGTTTCCACCCAGATTTCAGCATGTCTGGCAGCCATCTCATCCTGGATGTAGCTACCCGCATCAGACTCAAATCCCTGATGCTCGTCCAAAGCTAAAAATGTCCCAGCACCTGCCTACCGCTCAGCTCCTAGCACACCATGCACCGCACCATGTTCCCTCTGATCATTCAGCACTGTTTGTCTCGTCCCACCATCTCTCAGGGATTGAGGAAGACATTCATCCAGAGTCTTTTATGCTCCGGCACCTACAGCAGTTACTTTACTAACTGTTACAGAGCACTGGCATTAGATACTTCTTGTAATAGCAAAATATCTTTGTTATTGTCCCACAGGAACATGACAACTGGTCTCTATGTAGTCAGGTTGTTGTATCTGGCATGTAACTGGTCCCTCTCTGTAGTCAAGTTGTCATGTCTTGTCTCTCTTTATGGTCAGGTTGTTGTATCTGGCTTGTTGGTTGTTCTCTTTTTAGTAATTTGATCCCCAGCACTGTGACTGCAGTCAGCAGGAGAACAGAATGACAAATTATCTTGAAAAAAATAATTAACTGTAATCTTCTTATATTCTGTTCCTCTTTCTCTCAAACAAATAATTGTTGACCATTTACTGTCCTGTTCTAACTTGAATTGGCAGTTTCTATTTTACCTTTATTGGGAATAAGTTTTTTCCTGTCAGCTTTGATCCATGTATCACAGTTCCTAACTACCACATAATGTTAAATAAGTTAGCCTGTCTATTTACTCATTTAAGTTTTGTTTCTCTGAATGTGTTTTTGGCGTTTTCAAGATTAAAGAAAATGCAGAGTCATTTGAAACAAAGTGACTTGAGGACATGAACTCTGAATGAACAACTATACACTGCCCTTAATGGATCATTTAAAGGAAGTAGTAATATGTATAAGATACTGGGTTAGCAAAGTTATATAAAAGGACAAATTAAAACACTTAGGATACTCCTGTTACAATTATTTATGATTATAAGCAGTATGACATGACTGACCCCTAGTTACTGCTACCAATTTCAAATTTATTTGTTTTTAATGCCGACATTTTAACAATGGGCTTCGTGTGTGTGTCAGTCAGTTAACTTGAGTAACATCCTACTGTATTCTTAATCCACAAGGTTTAAAATGATGTTGGCCTACCCTTTGTCCATAAAGATATGGATGAGTGATTTTGGAGTGGAAGAGCATGACTGGCCTGCACAGAGCTCTGACCTCATTTGTAATTTCTTCCCTTTTTTGTCTGAGGGGAAGTGCCTAATATCAAATATGTCCAATAAAGCTAAATTGTCTGTGAGTGTAAAAAGGTTATCACATAGAACTGTGTTTAACATTTTCTTCTAACAGGAATCACTAGTTCAGTAGCACTTTAATGTAAACATCTCCAGTTCTCCCCAATCGTGCATTGTAAACACAATAAGCACTGTATGTGCCAAACATGATAAAATCAAACTTCCTGAAATGTTTGACATTTAATTCTATGTACACAGTGGAGGAAATTGAACGTCAGTGCACTAACTGAACAGGGGTTAGAAACGGTTTAGAGTCAATTCAGAAACTTAGAAGCAACCTAGAAGGGACCATTCAAAAGACAAAGTGTGTTTTTAAATGAAGTAATGTTATCAAATACAGCTTTTTTTGCTGAACGTACCACTGTGACTGGTTTTATATGTGGGTTTTGGGACAGGCAGTTTGTAAGTTATGTTATTTTTGGATGGTCCAGGGCATGTCCACGGTGGACAGTCATCATGACATCAGGTGGGGAAAAAAGCCTTTATATCATTAAAAATCACTTTTTTTTTCACTCCTCATAAGAGTGTGGCCTGGTGCTTCAGAGCTTTGTAAGTCCAAAAACAGGCTCTATTTATGATTGGAATAATATTTAGCATCTTTTTATTAACATGAAAGCTGTAAGACTCCTACACAAAATCATTCAAGGTACTAGAAACTGATTCCACATACTTTTACAATTTTCACAGCTGATTCTGATGTGTTCAGCTCAATATTTTCATCTCACAAATTCCAACTGGATAATCAGCCCAGGTTGACATGCTTGATTTAGCTTTTCTAAAGCCTGTTATAACATAGTCCTCATTGCCTCCATAATTGTTGGGTTCCCACCAGAACCTGAAAACACAGTCAGAATGTTTGCAACTTGACATATAAAGTTTCAGACTGAGAAACACTGTGCCTTGGGTAAATGTCAGTGCAGTGATATCTTGCGCAGTGATCAGTGATGAGTTATCTATCCATTTAAAGTCCCCCTCTGTGTCAGTCAGAACAATCCAAGCTTCACTCACTCATCTATATCGCTTAATCCTGTATTCAGGGTCACGGGGGGCCTGGAGCCTATCCCAGGAGACTTCGGGCACATGGCAGGGTACACCCTGGACAGGGTGCCAATCCATCGCAGGGCACAGACACACACACACACATACACACTATGGGCAATTTGTGAACGCCAATTAGCCTAACCTACATGTCTTTGGACTGTGGGAGGAAACCGGAGCACCCGGAGGAAACCCACCAAGCACGGGGAGAACATGCAAACTCCATGCACACAGAGACGGGAATCGAGCCTGGCCGGGGATCGAACCCGGACCCTGGCGGTGCAAGGCAACAGTGCTAACCACTACACCATCGTGCCGTGCTTAATTAATGTTAGTTCCTTAACTAAACTTAGTTTAGAACTTATTTGAGGGCTTAATCTTCTTATTGTCACTTGTTCTTCAACACATGTCTTAGAATGACTGTGATGCTTAATTTAAATGTGAATTTATATGTATAATTTCGATTTATATTTCAGAGTTTTTAGCATTTCATATAAATAGAATTACACATCAGTTTTCAAGTTTCAAGAGCAAGTTCTGCAGTAGTGATGTCTCTTGTTGTAACTGGTCTCTCTGAGATTTTAACTGTTGTCTCTCATTTCTTATGCTGTTATAACTGGACTGTAACTGGTCTCTTTCTGCATTCAGGCTATTGGATTTGACACAGCAGCACCACACACACCGCACTCAGTCTGTAACACCTGCTCCATGCTGTGTCGCCTGATAGAAATACACAGACAGAAATGCACATTTATTTTTACTTTCACTTTCCCTAAACAATCGAAACAAAGGCATGCCTGTTGTTGATTTTACATTTACATTAAAATACTTTGGTGGATGCCTTTATGCAGACAGTCTTACAGCTTATACATACAGCCTGTATATAAATACACACAGGTCATTTTAATCACCAAAATGAGAGTCAGACGAAACTGATTTTAGAGATAATTTTGTAGCAACCTTATAACACTGTACAACTGAATCAAATTCTACAATCAGTACCAACAGTAAAGCATCCTGAGGCCATTCATGTGTGAGGAACTAAGGCAAGGATGTGAGCTCACGCACAATTTTGCCTAAAAACACAGTCATGACTATAGAAGAGTACAAAACCATCCTGCAAGAGCAACTTCTCCCAACCACCCAAGAACAATTTGATGATGTATAATGCTTCTTTAAGCATAATAGACCACCTTACCTTTAGACAAACATGATATCTACTGTAAACATCACAAACTAATCTATCCTTAGACTTGTTGAGAAACAACTTGACAGCTTTACTCATGACTTTGAAGGTGCTGA
>JAAGKR010003466.1:0-74183 GCA_011419295.1 Clarias macrocephalus
GGAACGTCTCACAAGGGCTTCAGTTTTGGACTTGCTCTGTCCAGGTCCTCTAGCCAACACAACCTGACTCTTGTCAAAGTCACTCAAATCCTTACGCTTTCCTGTTTTTTTCTGCTTCCAACACATCAATTGTTCTGGTCTGTGTAGTGCTTATTGTTAACTGCCAGCTGTTGGTAACTGGCACAGTACTTACTCTTACTGTATGTGTAAGGAGTTAACCCAATAATAAACATTAAAGGTTAAGCAAATGAATAATAATAAATTATATATTTTTACCCCAAATTAAGAGCTAAATCTTAGATCTTGTTCTAGTCTAGTGGATATTAATTGATTATGTTATGTTTTAGTCCAGTCCAGTTAAATATTACAGCATGTTTCCAAATGTTTTATTGCAGTCCGGTATTTAGCATTAAATGAGAAACCTAATACATAGCATGGTTAAGTCCAAGTTTTAAGCATTATGTGTTAAGGATTAGCTCAGTGCTTAAAACCAAAACATTATGTTTTATTCATGTTTCTAACAATAAATGTTAAATGTTGGTAACATCTAAAAGCATTGAATGTTAAGTTTTAGTCCAGTTTTTAGCATACCACTTAATGTCAGGTTCAGGCCAGTTTCTTACGTATGTTTCAGTCTAGTTTTTATTATTAGATGTTTTCGTTCAGGGTTTAGAATCAAATGTTTTGTTGTATTTTACTCACTCACTCGATCATTCATTGTCTATACTGCTTTATCCTGTATTCAGGGTCGCGAGGGGCCTAGAGCTTATCCCAGGCGGTTTAGGGCATGAGACGGGGTACACCCTGGACAGGGTGCCAATCCATTGCAGAACATGTTTTATTTCAGTTTTAACAATAAAATATCTGTACTAATCATATGTTAGTACATAATTTTGTACCAAATGTGCTATTTTGTATTCCAGTTATATAAGCATTAAATATTATGTTATAATATCAGTTTTTGTTAAAGTTAATATAAAAAAAAGTAAAATTTTTGCTTAGATCTAAATATTTTCAGTACAGTGTGACAGCATGGAGATACAAAGGTTTGTAAATTAGGAACAATTTGTAAGGTTATCACTAATTCACATTATAATTGCTGATACATGTTATTAACCAACTTTTAATCCATGCCATGTCAGAGTTCACTATAATGCAGCTATTATAGATAAAAAAAAAATAAAAAATTCTGACACTTGTTTATTCTCATGCATCTTAGTATGCTTGTATGCGCTAGTATATTTGTTTACATTAGCGACTAAGTAGTATCCTGTTACTTAGCAAAGAATGAGCTAAATGTATTAACAGGCTGTCATAAGAAAAATACACACTATCCTTCTTCTAACACCTGGAGTAAGGTAGCTTCCACAAGACCGATTAATTATAAAAATGTGACTGACGTACCTGCATACTTGATAAATGTCACAAATTACTCCATAAAACAGTCAACAGGCTTAAAGGAAGTCATTCATCAAAGACAGAACTTTTGCTTAATATTACCAGGAATGTGAGGATGAAATAGATGAAGGCAGTGTGTCTTAGTTAGGGTGAATTATTAACTTAAGTGGTAAAATATTTACAGTGTTTCTGGAGCACAACAACAAAATTAAGGGAGCGAGTATGATTGATGGATGGTGTGAATACAGGCATCAAATTAGACTTCAAATTAGCAGCCAGGCAATAAATGTAATACATCATGAGCACCTATGTAGAAAAATTATGCATTAGTAGAAGTAGTATAAAGTTGCATTTTATAGGATTTCTTTTCCTTATAAAATATTGCATTATCACCTACTAATCTGGTGAGAGATGTAGAGCCTATCCCAAGAACAGGCACAATTTGTCACAACTTCACAGCACAGTGAAATACTTTTCTTTACATAATGTATAATGGATAGTTACTGTAGGACGCTGGGGTCAGAGCACAGGGATGTAAAAGGCCTTAAGGTCTTAATGGAACTTGAAAAGCTGGAACTTGAACCCCTGACTTCTGATCAGATGAGCCTTAACCTACTCAACTACAACTGCCCAGGTTAACACTGGGCACATGGCAGGAATGCATGCTGGAAAATGGAAAATCATTCCACCACAGAAAACCACTAACACATTTTGTGAAACTTCAGCATATCCAATTCACCTACTAGTTCTTTTGGGAAGTGGGAGGAAAGCAAAGATGGAAAGAGAAAAAAAAACCTAAGACCCAAGTGGGTATGAAAGCCATTATTTGTTTGAAACTGCTTGGTAGCTCCATTTTTTGCCTTAGTCCATTCATGTTCCTGGTACACAGTAGGTTGATAAGGATAATGAGGTTACTAAAATGAATCAAAGAAATAACTATATTCCATCAAATATAATTTTATACCAAATAGTCACATTTCATTTTATTTATTTATTTACAATAAGATAAGATTCCAGCTCCATTTCTGCAGTTACAATGCTCCCTGCTGGTGAGCCATGTTTCAGTCACTGTACATTAGATAAAAAGATAATGTCACATCTGTGGAGAGAGAAGAACCTTCCAGGAGAGAAAAAAAAAAAAAACATCTTGTAGCCTCATACTCAAAAAGACTTGAGGTTGTAATTGGTGCCAAAGTAGCTTCAAGAACAACAAACTAAAATGTTTTTCATGGTCTTCTAGAGTCTCTTAGAAGCCTTTTTATAGTAGCAAACTCCAGGGCCCGTATTCACAAAGCTTCTTAGAATTCTCTCAGAGAGCTCCTATCTTAGACTAAAAGTACTTTAGAAAACTTCTTAGAGTAACTCTGAGTAAGGAAAGTGCAAAACCTTTATCTCAGTGAGGAGGTGTGGTGGACCCCGTTGCTAGGAATGATTCAGCAATTCCAGGACTGTGATTGATTGATAAAAAAAATAACTCCTGACCTCTGTAAAGGTCTTGAAATACACACCTTTGTGAAAATAGAATCGACAGTGAAATCATAATGTTTGTATATAAAGAAATTATATAATCATGACTACAGGCTACTTTATGCAAAGTTTCTGTTGTAGGCTAAATATCTTAAAGGTAATTAAACAGTCAGATGTTGAAAATGGGTCTACCTTTTAAGCAATCAATTTCCACACAGTAGTCACTATAAAAGTTCTTAAATGTATTTACCGTACTGATTTTATTACTTGTTCAATCCTTTTCAGATTGATGGGAGCAAAATGGCTCACCTTTCCCCAATTTACACGATTACAGGACAGTCTTTTTAAGTTGCACTTTCGGATGGGATGTAGCCAACAATCCAAGAAAGATGGAAAGAAGGAAGTAAAACAACAAGAAAACCAAGTTGGACAGAAGAGCAGTGTTTACTTTTAGCTTTATGTTCAGTGTTTGGAGAATATTGCTTCTTTCTGCCATTTTGTCCTCTGCTATAGAAACTCTTAAGCCTCTTAAAAGTCCTCCTCTCTACTCTTGACAATTTTTACAGTAGGAGCTGTTTTTAGGGCTAACTTTTTTTAGGCTATGTTTCATGAATCATTTTGATCTTTACTAAGATTTAATCCTAAATTTAAGGGGAAATTCTTAGACAATGTCACAATTCTATGAATTTTCATCACTAGAAGCAACTTTTAAGCTCAAGAAGCTTTGTCATCTGGCCACTCTACCATACAGGCCTGATTGGTGGAGTGCTGTAGAGATGTTTTTTTCTTCTGGCAGATTCTCCTCTCTCCACAGAAAAATATTGGTGCTCTTTCAGAGTGACCATTGGGTTCTTGGTCACGTCCCTGACTAAGGCCTTTCTCCCCCAGGTTGCTCACCATTGTCCAGGTGGCCTGCTCTAGGAAGAGTACTGATGGTTCCAAACCTCTTCGATTTGTGGATGATGGAGGCCAATGTGCTCATCTGGACCTTCAGTGCTGCAGAATTTTTTTCTGGTCCCTTCCCCAGACCTGTGCCATAATATATTCCTGCTAATTGTGGGATCTTATATAGACAGGTGTGTGTCCAATCAACTAAATTTACCATAGGTGGTCTCCAATTGAGTTGTAGAAACATCTCAAGGATGATCAGTGGAAAGAGGATGCACCTGAGCTCAATTTTGAGTGTTTTTCATAGCAAAGGCTGTGAATACTTATGCACATGTGATTTTTTTTCTTTTTATATATATACATTTGCAAAGATTTTAAACAAAATTCTTTCACGTTGTCATTATAGGGTACTGTTTGTAGACTTTTGAGAAGAATAATGAATTTAATCCATTTTGGAATATGGCTGTAACAGCAAAATGTGGAAAAAGTGAAGCGCTGCGAATACTTTCCGGATGCACTGTATAAATGAAAAACAGAGACTGGATATTTCCTTTTTTCATTTAAGTTTATATAAGTTTTTAATATATCAGAAAATACAAAATGTATACTTTTATTCTGTAACAGTCAGTGCCAGCTAGATACAGATACACATACACACACACACGCGCGCACACATTCCTCAAACACTAAATCAGACATGCCGCACTAAATACTACATCAGGCTCACACTAAACCAGAACTTAAAGATTAAACAAAGGAAATCATGTTCATTCTTACACACAGAGCGTGTTGGCATTTAATGTCATAAAGCATTTCTATGCATAAATGCTGACATTCGAATAGCATTCTAAGTAACAGGATTGATGTTCACTTAAAGTGTTAAACATTTCACAATGACTAACATGAGAGATAAAGGAAAGCCCTGTACACTAAACAGTCAGTTTCTAGTCACGAGAGTGGTTAATCTAACAAACCAAAATCTCAAATTCATACAAATCAGATCATTTATATGATGCTAATGCACAACTGATATCACTCTCTCACTCACACCTGCGCGCACACACACTCACACACACACTTGCACACACACCCATCAATAATCAATACTGAGATGATAAATGAAACTATTCCTAGCCAAGCTGAGCACTTTACTTGGCTGTGATCTCATATTGATCATGTACCCATTCATTTAATCCAAAGACAGCAGCTAAAGTTTAATGGTTTTAGTTAAGGACTCTTTCATAAACCTGAGTTTTGAATCTAAAACTCTCGGGAAACTAGCATTTCAGCCACTGAGCCTTTCATTAAAAAACCCTTCACATTAATAAACATTTCAACCTTTGTTCGTGTGGCGGTGTGGGGAACTCTGTCAGACGGTGCTTCTGTCAAACATTCACAAAAGACGAGAAGTAAGTAGCCTAAATAAAAACATTTTACATGTATTTACACCAAAACAATGTGGGAATGTTGTTTTTTCATTTGCTATTTTTATTGTATTATTATTATTATTATTATTATTTTGTCTAGTTTTTACAAAGGTCACGTTGGGGAACAAAGGCAGTTGTGGTCAACACAGTCATTCTTAGTCATGCTTTCCATACAGTGATTATAAAAAAAAATAAAAATTACGCATGACATTAACAAGAAGAAACGTACCCAAGAAAACATGTGACTGAATTAATCAGCGATGATTTCCCACCAATGTTAGTGTGAACAATGATAGGTCAAGGAAAAGAGTCGAAATGATGATGTTCGTGCTTAAGTTTTGTGAGTAACTTTCACCTGAGGAGTGAAACATTGAATAATGTTCTCTCATTCACTCGTCATCCATACCGCTTTATCCTGTATACAGGGTCATGGGGAGCTATTCACACACTATGTGCAATTTGGGAACGCCAATTAGCCTAACCTGCATGTCTTTAGACTGTGGGGGAAACTGGAGGACCTGGAGGAAACCCGCCAAGCACTGGGAGAACATGCAAACTTCATGCATACAGAGGCGGGAATCGAACCCGGACCCTGGTGGTGCAAGGCGACCACCGAACCTCCGGGAATAATGTTGAATTTTAATAAGTATATTTGGTTATACAGGATATTTGTACACATAGAGCTGAAATGAAATTTCTGCCTTAATGAGGCTCTCAAATGGAAAAAAAAACTTTTGCTTTAGATACACTGCCTGTAGTTTTTATAACTATATACAAAAAATAAAGTCAAAATATGACCATGTAAAGTGTTTCCCCCGGCCTGCACACACACACAGGCATTTGGGAGTAAATGCAATGCAAATCAATATAATAAGCCTGTCAGACCAGTCAGTATTTGTAACTGGTATATTAATAACCGTTAATAATAATAATCAGTAAACCACAATGACTTGTGAGAACACACTCATTTACAATGTACAAGGAAAGTATAGTAGCTCTAAACACCACAAAATGAACAAGTCAGCATCCTTGATTAGAATATTCCTGCATTATAAATCTTTATAGTTAATTTATAGGTAGGATTTTATGGCCTGACATACTTGGAAGGCTTGGAAGTATTTGCCAAATGATGAAAGCAAACTTTGACTAAAATGTGAAAAAGTATTCAAGCTAGACTTTCAAGCCCTTTATACATCTTACATAATCAAAAGCATGCACTAATTACAAAACAACAACAACAACAACAACAACAACATAGATAAATGGTGGTGACTGCGCCTGTAGGGGGACCTCTAGCACAGGGATTTGGGACGCACCTTTGGGAAAAGCTGTAAGGGAAAGAAACAGATTTGACATATCAAAATGAAAATAATAACAGGGAGGAAATAACTACACACCTAAAGATATGGATGAATATAACAACATGCAACATGATACTAATTTGATATTTGAGATATTTGAGAAGAAGTACATTATAGGAGTGGTATTTCAGTTGAATCATTAACAGATACATTTTGGAAGGACCTCTTGATACATTTTTTTTTACTTGTTAAAGAAATAGTCAAATACCAGGAACTAACAGAAACAGAACCAAATAAAATGTTCCATCAAAAATGTACGAGTAAATGTTCTTTCCTCATTTTTATGATCGGTATTGGTCTAAAACATTTTTATTGATGCATCCCTATACAGCCAGACGACAAAACTCACAGACAGACAGGAAATTATCAGAGTTATTGTAATGGCACCAGAGACCAGCCAGGGAACAGTGTTAAAACTAATAGCGCTATAATTTACTGTAATGGACCTGAAATTACATGAATATAAAAATATTTGATTTTCTTTCTTTTTTTTCACATAGTCTCCACCCTTTCACTGCATATTAGGTACACATTCTTGGTAAATTTGCCAGTTAAATAGGAGATTTTTGCATTGGTGGGAGGATGTAAACTCTGTAATATGTATGTAATCGGACTTTTCAGATTGTCTATTGTTGTAAAATATGAGGTGCGTTCAAGTCAAACTGGAAATTTTAATTGTGCATAATAACAGAACACAGTTATTAGAGTAAAAACTACCTTTATTTATACATGATGCCTGTTTCACTAGTGCTTACATACCAAAAAAAGGTGGTTTTCTCAGAGCCATGCCTGTTTTGTGTCTGAAACATGTGCATTCCAGGAACTCCTTTAATGGCCCAAACACTGGAAATCGCTTGGATAGAGGTCAGTACTGTTTGGGGATGTGGCAATAACTCCCAGTCTCTTTCCTGTAAATTATCTATTGATTTTCAAGGATCAGAATGTTGAAAGTTTACAGAAACGACTGCAGTGGGATCCAAGCTATCTTGGCCTGAGATCGTATTTCACGGATGTATGGCCTTGTATAAAACATTTGCACAATTCAAATGTTTTATGGTGGCCAAGAGTCTCATCACTGTACTGTGCTTGATGTTTTCTGTAAATCTGTTTTATAACTTCTTTATTCTTCATTATAACTTATACCAAGTTGATCACAAGTTCCGGTGTGACTTGAACACCTCTTATGGTATTATTTATCTCCATACTGAACAAGTTTACACATTGGATGCAGTAACGTTACACATACTCTGTATAATTTTCGGCTGTAGAAACTATAGCATTAATACTAAGAACTTACATTATATACCTATACAGTGGAACCTTGGATTGAGAGCATGACTCACTCTCGAAGCATGCTTTGTATATCAAAGCACTCGTATATCAAAATTTCCCCATCAGAAATAATGGAAGCTCAGATGATTCATTCCACAACCAAAAATATTAATATAAAAATAATTTATACAAAATGTAAATTAAAAATACAACAGATTAACCTGCACTTTGCCTTTTGAAAAGATTTGTGACTGGTGTTAGACAAGAGAAGAAGCAGATGGAAGGGGGCTACTGTTTCGCGAAAGAGAGAACCACCATTTGCTCAGTTATGATCATGTGACACTTGCCGTGACAGTACTTGTATATTAACACCTCGCTCGTTTATCAAGTTACTCGCGATCCAATGTACAGTAGCACTGTAGATGCATAATAGATTTTATTAATGTTCTAATCTATTCACATTATTTAAAAAGTTTTTAAACAAATGATACTGCATATGATAGATCTAGCCTTATAACTACTTACTTATACCATGCATAGTTGGACATTCTATAATATTTTATTCCAGAATTAATTAATAACCATATTAATTAATAACCAGATTAATATGATTTAACTTATGATCCATGTTTGAACAGTACATACCATACTATTCCTAACATTAACCCTATTTTCTCTTACCCCAAAGTAGTTATTTGGGACGAAGCCCTCTCGCCCGCAGAGCGAAGCCCACCACCAGTCCAGTCCCTCGGGTTTCTGCAGGATGGTTACCATGTCTCCTTCCTTGAAACTCAGCTCATCGTGCGACTGTGCTGGGTAAGACCACAGGGCATAGAGCACGCCGCTGTTCTCCACTCCCATTGCCTCCTCCACTCCTGACATCATACACACATGTACATACACCTATATTACTATTTGCAGTGAAATGTTCATACACGGGTAACTGTTTAGTTTGTAATAAATTGTGGTTACATGTCAAGCAATTTGTTATTTAAACACTTATAATGAGAATTTGAGTAATAAATAAATGAAAAAGCGAGACGAGAAACGCATGTGACTCTAATTGGAAGAATCTGCACTAAAGTCTTCATCACTCTATTTAGAGGCTATAAAATATATGTTTTTTCATACTAGCCTTCTCTCAGAATCCTTTCTATGATTTGCTCTCTCATTCTTTTAATTAAATCCTTGTGTAGATCCCCACTGGGATCTGAAAGCTTACGCACAGGGTTAAACGTTTCTCGTGCATTTGACGCCTTTGATGTGTACACCCCTTACCCCTGAGAAAGCTCTCACACTCTTCATAACCCACAGCATATGGGTCACACTTCTGCGCCGCTGTGGCTCCGTCGCTCTCGGTCACTGCCATGACGGCTGCACCGTTACGAACCAGAAACTCACACAGGGCCCGATCGTTACAGGAGGCAGCGCAGTGCAGCGGCGTCCTACATACACATACATACACACAAATTCAGAGGTCAGAAATGGGGGTGTGGAAGGGAATTTACTTTTTTAAGTTAATCCTGGAAACTACAAGAAGTAGAAAAAGCAACACTATGAATACGGCTCTGACAGTTCCTCAACCTCAGCTACGTCACTCCAGTTCAGAAATACTCTCAACCATAGATGTGCAAAGAACTTTTTTTTTTTCATCCTGCTCAAACAGTTCTGAAGGATAAACAAACAAAAATAGCTATAAAGCAATTTCTTTGTTTCATAAGCTTTTGCATCTGCCTGAATGAAAGTATTAAACCTTTCGTGCACATTCACCCTACATTCAAACGTTCGAGACACGCAAACCACACATACACAAATGAGTGAAGGTGTGATACTAACCAGCCGTGGCTGTCTGGGGCGCTGACGTTGGCACCAATGCGTACGAGGAACTCCACTACAGCGTAATGCCCACCACAGATAGCATTATGAAGGGCAGTGATGCCCTCGTCGTTTGGCTGGCTCGGGTCACTCATCTGGTGAAGAAACATGAACTTATTATAAACGTACGTTTAGGTGACATCTGAGACAGGTTTCCTGTGGTGTGAGAGGTTGGGTGCTGGGCGCCCATGTTCGCTGACCTCCTGCACTGCTCTCTGCACCGTGTCCAGCTCACCAACAAGAGAGCCGTCTAGCAACAGCACCAGAGGACTGAGACGTGCACGGGGCCTCTTTAAAGTACCGCCTTTAGGTTTCCGCAGAATCGAGTGTAGACCCTGCAACACACACATACACAAAATTATTAAATACTTCAGATTCAGAAATCTTCTTGTGATAACTCAATTTATACTACACTAGCCTTTATCTTATTCTAGGCCTAACTGACCCGTCAATTGCTTATTGAGCAATTCATCTCACCTTCTGCTGGGGTGTCAAAGTTGGGTTTGTGATGGGTGAAGTTGGGCTCGGTAATGACGGCGCGTTCTCCTCTCCATCTGAGGAGCTGCTCTCACTCCCCGCCTCGCCTTTTGTTTGAGGCCCTTTCCTGCGGAACATTTTTTTAATCATCTGCTTGTACTGGTTGGGCTGAAGCAGGGATGTCGTCTTCATGCTCTGTGAATGGTCGATAGAGCCACGTTTCTTCAGAGCACGTGGAATCTCAGCTCGGATCTGAAGCAACACGTCCATATCGGGGACCACGGGAGCCTCCGGGGCCACCACTGGCTGCAAGCGTGTGGGGCTCAGGGGCCTAGGGGCCAAATCCGGCTCAGGATCGTCAGTGTTTGCCTCTACTTTGGGCTCTTTGTTTTCCTCAATTGTGGCCGCCGGGCTTTCTGAGGGCACGGACTGCTTATTTTGTGAGTTCATTTTTACCAGCTCCACGTAGTTTGTCTTAGGGACTGGCAAAGAAAGACAGGGACAAAAATCAGAACAAAAATTTACTACCTACATTTTCATTAACCTACATTAACTTCCTGACCTCAGCCAAGCCACATTTGAGGTATTTACTAGAATGTTTTACATCACTAACAAAGTAATTCAAGCTTTCTAGGAGAACACATGGTTTGAAATCCCACTCCTAACTTGTTCTTCACAGAATAGCTGAGAACTCTAATTTAGTACCTTCTGCGTAATAGACCGGAGGTCTCTGCTCTTGAGGGATAGGCTGGAAGTGGTAAAGTAACTCTCGAGGAAGAGTCATAGGCTGGCGCGTCATGCTTAGATCTCGTTCGCCCTCTGTGCCACGTGGATATCTGGTGGCTGCCGCATAGTATGGGTTCTGGAGTCTCATGATGACAGACAGAGGGATGGGCCTATGTGGGCGGACCCCAGGTGATGCAGGAGGAACTGAGACACGGGAGATGATTGGTTGAGCGCTTAATTGCGATTGGGTAGGTGTAGCACGATCAGGGGGCACAGCGACACGGGTAAGGTTTCTGGGCAAAGAGCCGTTGGCTGATGGGAGATGACGAGGCAGAGTGTCCTGCAAACAGAATGTTTAGACGAACATGGATGGGGAGGTTGCTTCAATGAAAAATAATATAGAAACTAACACAAACTCATTTAATTTAAATTTACTTTCCCATAATCTTGGTTTTGGAATGGTCAATTACACCAGCATGACCACATGACTTTTATCCATGATTGGATACACAGTATATCATGATAATGATGCTCACCAAAAACACCCAAAAAAGAGATTTTGCTATATAACAGGTAAATAGAGAATGAGTTCATTTGAGTGAGGCATTTGGTATTTGAAACCAGCTATTCAGGTTAATACACTATACAGCAAGCAGAAATGAAGTATGGAGAATATGAGAACTGAGATGAGAACTGGTTAAGCAGCCTGCTGGAATTTACTGCAAAATGTATATGATGCAATGTTCCTCTATAAATAAAGTTATTTTAATATTTTTTAGGGGGAGCTCTCAAGAAAGTACTTTATGGTGGTGGTATTTTGTATACTTCATTATCAGATCTACTGTATATTCTTAATAATATAAAAAGTGTTGAAAAGTCGCCCTACTGTGGGCCATTTCACTCTGGCCAGGGCTGAATTTGTCCTAAAAACGCATAGGCTACATTCACATTACCACTCATATCTAAATATGTACCCTAATGAGACACAGACCTGATTTTTTTAGGTTTTCAGATAAGATCTGAATCACTTTCATATATGGACCTAGTTTGGATCTACTGTATATCCAACAAATGGTCAAGTGACATGATTGAGAACGGTCATATCGGAATTCATTGTGACTTTTTGCAGTGCCGAGATTTCATTTGCTAGCAAAAGCTGCTAAAGTGGGGCGTCTGGCTTTTTTTCTTCTTCTGAACCTCAATAAATACAGGCAAATAATTGCATGACGCTCTCCAAAACAAAATCCCAAATTAAAATCGCATCCATTGTTTGAAATGAATAAATGAATGCTTGCACAAATATGGTGTGTTTTAACAGAAAGGATGATCACTTGTGATCATCAATGTGAACCATCATGACGTGCAAATCCATTTTCAGAATAAATCCGAATTAAACAAAGTGGTTTGGAATGTGAACGTAGCCATATTGTCCTGTAATCTCAGTATTAAGATACAGAGATTAAAATACAAAAGACGAACATGACACTCAATAATATACGAATAATATCCACTTATAGATTAATTATAGGGCAAGACATCATGTAACTAATGTGGAAATTCCTATTCTACCAGGCACTAAACAGACGTTCAGCAATGCATGCATGTGCGCACCCTCATGTACACACCTTTCGAGGTGCAGAGGGCGAGTCCAGGTTAGATTCTCTCCAATTGCTGTTGGGAACAGTTTGCCTGATCCACTCGTTCTCTGGAATGTAAGAAAGTCCGATTAAATAAAACAATGTGCTTCTTCATACCTGGAACTTATCACAGGTTCCGTTTATCTATGTTCCGGTACACTGAGAGAAGATTTTGTTCTTATCTGCGGTTTAGACTCACTGTCATACGTGTGGTGCGGTTTCCTTTCATACGTAACATCCAGGTCTGTCTCGTTCCACTTTGACGGGCTGCTCTGAATTCTCGCTAAACCCTCATCTGAGTGAAAACAACAGTGAGAGTGAATTTAAAGAGGAATTTTAAAAGGAGAGTGTGAACACATATATACTGACACACCTTGACACTTTAGATAATGCTGCCTTTAGACAAAGATGACTCATACCACACACACACACACACACACAACAAACAAACAACAAAACCAACCACACACACACACACACACACTTATACATATACATAGAGTCAGCAAATAAAAAAGCTTTGAACATTGGACTAAAATTCTAAGAAAAAAACCTGTTCTTCACATTTGACCTAGCTGGAGTTGCACTATGGGTGTGATAAACAGTAAAGAAAGATATCTGATACAACTTTTGCTATTGTTTTGCCATAATCTCTCTCTGATAATTTCTTGATTTTTATTCGCCGGCCTTCATAGGTCAACATAAAATAGTAGAATTAATTGGCTTTTGAGAGACTTTTTGAGCTTGAAGCAATCATATCTAAAAAATCTCATTACAACATATTATTTGCAACATAACACATATGTTCTACAGTATGATATCTTCTGTTTTTATACACACTCACAAAGAACAATTTGTCCACTTTTTCTTATTGTCATGCCAAATGATCAAAAAAGATGAATGACTATAAACATTTGATTGTCTTCTCTAAATTTGCCTTTTGACATACCTGTTTTAAATGGAGTGAAATTGCGTGGCAACGTGTTCGACACCGGTTGGCCGAAAGGTCCGGGAGAAGGAACTCTATCCAGCCTGGGTGATCTACGACCAGATGTGGGTGAATCGTGCGAGACCAATGGACTATTTGGGATGTGCAGCATGCTAGCCATAGACGGTTGCTCATATTTGAAACTAGGTGAGAGCTCTGGGAAGGTGAATGAGCCACTCAAGTTCCGCTCATGTGTCCTGGCAGGTTTTGGTGAAGCCCGGCGTTGGGTACGCGGAGACTGATTTGGGGGTGTCAGGCTTCCGTGAGAGTAGACAGGCTCGACACGAGTGCTGCGAGCTTGAGTAGGCGCATACTGATAGACCTGGGTGTTTGAAGAGGGCGGCAGGTTTCTACCGCTGGTAAAGAAAGAGTCCGATGAACGGGTGCTGGGCTCGGTAACTCTGATGGGCGGTGTGCTTTGGGGGAAAGACATGGTGCCTCTATTTATGGCACTTCCCCCTGCATCTCTGCTGGTATTGGCGGTGGAAAAACTGCCATTGGCGCTAGACTGTGTGGTATTGATGACACTCTGGAGAGTGGAGTTGGTGGTGTTCTTTGGTCGTTCACTGGAGGTCTGTCATGATAGTGCATACGAGAATAATAATAAGTTCAGCAGAACATTGTTGGTGGAAACTGAACAAAACATTTAAAAAAAAAACCTCATTAATTAAAATTATCATTTACACATAGCTAACTTTTTTTTACATTTACACATAACCAAGCCTACATTCCTTCCTCTGAAAAAGTGGGGTCCATTTTTATCTTGGATAATAACAAAACTGAAGATAAAATTTATTTACATATCTAGAATATTCTATTTATTTGGGATATGCTGCTAGCAGTCTCGATGTATTTCCGAACATAGTACTTCACACTTTATCAAGCAAGTCAGGAGTGTTGCGAGTGGTAGCGTTTATCAGCTCTGAGCAATATCCAAGTTAAAGCCTTTAAAATGTTATCTACAAAGGACCTGGAAATAGTTACCCATGCTTTTATCTCTTCTAGGCTCAATTACTGTAACTCCCTTTACACAGCTTCAATCAACCTCAGCTAGACCCTAATTAGTTTAAAATACAGCAGGCCGATTTTTTACCAAGAACTAAGAGAAAGCAAGACATGACTCCAGTTTTAGCTCATCTTCACTTTTACTAATTAAATACAGAATTGATTGTAAAATTTCTACTTTTTGTTTTTAAATATCTCGCCATTTTCTGCCTCCAGGTTACCTGGATCTTCTCCTAAACAAATACTCCCCCCGCAATCCCGCCCCAATTGGCGTTCCCAAATTGCCCGTAGTGTGTGAGTGAGTGTGTGAGTGAATGTTGTATGTGTGTGTGTGCCCTGCGATGGATTGGCACCCTGTCCAGGGTGTACCCCGCCTTGTGCCCTAAGTCTCCTGGGATAGGTTTCAGGCCCCCCGTGACCCAATACAGGATTAAGCGCTATAGATGATGAGTGAGTGAGTGAGTGAAGCCCACGTACATGTCCCACCTTGGACTGGTTGCAGATATGTGCGAGTATCTCTTCCCATCACTGTTTTAATTAGCGCCACGATTTCAGGAACATATGTGACAAACTTGTTTTTAACTTCCCGCGAGAAGAATAAACATACGTTGATCTTTCAAGTTCATTCACCTTTGAAGATTCAGTTCTTATTAACAGTTACATACCTTTTTTTGTAATAAGCCATGCTCTGTTGCGCATTTGTTTGTGTTTGGTGATGATTTGGGTGCTTCGTAGGGGCATTACGATAATTTTTGTGTCTTCCGCATTCTCTGTGTATTTACGGTAAACTATCGCGTTGATTGGCTCTGTTGAGTGACGCCTATAGCCACGCCCACTTTGAGGGCAAAAGCACTGTATTCGTCTAAAAAGTGATGACTGCTGTGAGGTAATCTGGCACATAGCCGCTCATTTACGTCCCTTCTACTCAACATTTTAATTTCATTTATTCTGAGATTTAACGTCAGTCAAATACGGAATGACTGGCAAAGTTTCATGAACTTCTGAAGAGCCAGTTTTGCATGATGCTGTGGCTGTCATGAGGTTTCGGGTCCTCCAATGTATGAAACATAAAGACATCATTGAAAGAGCGAGTCCTTTTATTTATAAAGATTAAAAGACTGTTTTCATTTGCTTTTAGAACAGACTGAGGTTGTGTTAACTCTTATAAAAACTTTTATAGTATAGAGTTATATTATAACTAAGAGTTATAATATAACTCTTAAAATATATATAATTTTTTATTATAATTCTTTATATATATTTTTTTACTTTTATTTTTTACTTTATTTAGTTCATACAGCTCCTACTCTGTTTTACTCTTATGTTATGCTTTTAAGCTTATTTTGCTTCACAAATCCAAATCCAATACAAGGGCAAAGAGACAAGTCCAAGTCAATACACTTCTAACGTACTTTAACAAAGCGCTCATTCAGAATCCTAGTAGAAATTACACTACTAAACACCTCACATCCCCTCCACAACCTACAACCTACTGGCTAAACAGCGGAGCACTTTCACCATGAGAATACTTCAGCTCCGCTGTGACAAAGAACATTACAGGAAGTCTTTTTTGCCAACTACAATTAGCCTTAACAATAAACACTGCTGTGTCAGGAGAGGGATCAACATCTCTGACATCATTATAAAAGCTGATGCATTGTGCATTCTGCTTTCATTGCACTGATATGATCATGTCCTTTTATTCTCTCTTTTATTAATATTCCAACTTGCTCGTGCACCTGATGTACAGTTACTTAATTTCCCATCTGTATATGGATATGTTGTTGTAACCTGTGAACTGGCTGCTGTAAAGTTCTAATTTACATTTAGATATCTGGCAGATGCCCTTATCCAGAGCACAAAAGTGCTTTAAACTTTTTCATTAAAGAGATCTGGTTAGTACAGTAGGTTACTAAATAAGTCGGTCAAACATTTTTGGGATGTGTTTTTTTTTTTCCTTTTAGGGATTAATAAAGGTGTCTGTCTATATGTTTTTCTGTCTGTCTGCCTATGCATCTGCCTATCTGTCTGTATGTCTAAATACAAACCCCTATATGTTTTTAGCGGAACACAGGCTCCTGAGCTAGACAAGGCCAAGGTTAATTTAGAATTAGAATAAAAGTTAGCAGAACAGTTGGTTGTAAATCCGTGTAATTGCAGTAGTTACCGGTGATGTAGAGCTTTCAGGGCCGCTAGATGAGATATCCTGCAGGAGTGAATTAAACTCACGGGACAACTCATCCGCCGTCGCCAAAGAGGCATTCAGGTCTTCTGTGATTGACTGGACTACATGTAGGAAAAACACAGATAGTTACACAAAGAAATGTTTAAACCACAGAATTTTGAAGTCAGCAAAAAATAAAAATAAAAAAAGATAGTTTCAACAATGGATGTTATCATCACCACTTCCCGTTTCCTTCCTTATTAAAGCCCAGCATTTATGGTTTCAAGATTTGGAATACACTGAGTTCAGGGAAGAGAGTAAAAATCAGAGCTGCTGGCAAAATAAATACTCTCATCTGGCTTCAGATGTTAAATTTTTATTATAGCTGACCATTAATCAAAAGGCCATGGTCCATTACTTCATAGTTCATTAGTCACATCCATGTCATGTGGATCTCAAAAAAATAAAAAATAAATAAATAAATAAAATAATAATTTATAGATTAAAAAAATAAAAAAGCTGTAAAATTATCCCCAAATTACTTGAGAGCATTATTATAAATTTTACTTTATATTATTATTATAAATATATTATAATATAATAATAATAGTAATAATAAATAATAATAATAATAATAATAATTATAATAATAATAATAATTCTTTATTGACTGATTGATTAATTGATTGATGCAGACGTCCTAAACTGAGTAGGTTGTGTATGTTCTGTAATAATAATTTCTAAAATATGTTCACACGAAAAAAAAAAGGACATTATGAGATTACTTTTTAACAAATAATTTCAAGCATTGAGTTTTAACCTCACAGCCAATAAAAATACAAAGTAGTTATTTGGGCAGAATCGAAATAATAGATCAGAATAATTATTATGTGAACAAATAAATGTATGCATGAAAGTAACTGGAATTAATATTATTAACCTCTTCACTAAAACTACATCTAATAACCAAATAAATGGAACCAACAATTAACTGCTTAATTGTTAACTGCTGAGAAGGAAATGGTGAAAAAAAAAAAAACAGAAAGCCTTAAAACAAGACACTTTGTTCAGAATTCTCTGGCATTCAACTACTATCATTTCACTTGCTGGAACATGTGTCCACTGTGTTGGCAATAGAAAATATAATCCTAAGAAGAAAAGAAAAAAACAAGTCAGTTTCTTACACAGTATGCTCCCAAATACGTTGTTGGAGGACATGATCTCAAGTTCTTTTTGGATGTTCCTACTCCAACTTCTGACTAATTCAACACACTTCCTGGGGAATTACAGGAGACAAGTTAAAACACTTCAATTCACACAGCCTTATCCAAAACACAGAAGAACATTAGCATGTATATGGTATAAGTAATTTTTCCCTTGAAACTTTTCACAATTGAACATAATAGATATGTTGCAAACAGTGATGATGTAACCGAGCTGTGCGCACATTTTGGCAACAGCTTGTTATGCCATGCAAGGGCATGATCCACTGAGGAGTACAAATAAATATGCTGACTTTGACAAATCGAATTCTAGATCCCCGTGCTATTACTGAGTTGGTAGAAGACGTTATTAAGTGGCCCGATTGATTGATAATGCTGACACCTACACACCTGAGACACTATGAACACTAGATGCTTATGACTATGTTTATCTGTCGACATGTACAGAATGTCACATACACGACAGAATTCGTCAAGGACACAAGACCGCTATGAATGCATCATGGGTTATAATCAAACCTGTTGAAATCTAGGCAAAACAAGTTGTATTTTGCATTGTTGACTTCCTAGCTAGTGATCAATTAATTAATCAATTAGCCAATTAATTGTTGCAGTTTTAGCAGTAGATGTAAAATGTGAGCTGGTCTCAAGCCCTAGACAGGCTTAATATCTTGAAGGCAGAGACATCATCAGTTGCTTTGAAACAGTTGTGATCCAGGTGGAATCCTGTAAAAACTTTAGTGCAACAGTGGAATATTGATTCTGGCAACCGTATATACAACAACCTAGCATTGAGTCAGAGCATGACTCCACAAGACCTGTGGGTGTGCTGTGATGTCTGGCACCAGGACAATCCTTTGGTTGTGTGGTTTACGTGATCGGGGGGGGGGGGGGGGTCATATACAGTGCTTGGTTGTCTTTTATGCAATTTCTAAACATAAATGTACAACTCGATGCGATTCAAATAGCATTTCCAAACATTTGCATTAGTACAAACTTTTAGTACACCAAGAACAATTTATTAAACATTAAAAGAATATGGCACATTCATAATTGTGACTCTGCCAACCACCAGGTGTCATTGACTGGGTTAGGTGAAGCGACCAAGATCAGATGGAAGATGTAGTACACCGGAAAAGCAAACCCTAGTCCAGAAAGCCACTACTGAAGAAAAGTTAGCCAAAAGGCACACTGCAGACTCAGCAAATATGGAATGACGCTCTGTTATCTGATGAGACCAAAATGTATTTTTGGCCATTGAAACACTGGAACATTTGTTGGAAACCCAACACTGTACATAGCCCCAAGGACACCATCCCTACACTGACAAGGGCTGCTTTTCATCAGCGAAAACTGGGAAGTTGAGTTTAGCAGTTCAGCAGGGACGGTGATGGATAGAGCCAAACACTGCAAGAACAAAAAAAAAAAACTAAAATAAAACAAACTGGTTTCAATGCAAGAACCTGAAGAACAGCCCAGTCACCGCCCAAACCTCAATGTGATCAAGAACCTGTGTCAAGACTTGCCATTTAATTTTAGAATGCAAAGAAAGAATGGGCAAAAATATCAAGCTCTAGCTGGAAAACCATAGCTCAGAAAAATCAGCTATAATACAAAGCACTGAACAATTCAGAAAAAAAAAACTCTGCAAGTGCGTGTTACCTGTTTAAAGCTGATTCTGGGATGTCGTAAGTCTCCATGTAAACTGAACGGTTTCAACTAAACACAACAAAACGATACCATGTACTGTATCTTAGCTCACAGAGGATACTCTTAGAAAAGTGCAAGTACAAAAAAAAAGGCTGTTCTAAGCTGCAAAAGGAATTTTTAACTGTTTTATTACCCCTGAACTTTCAGCTTTGTTTAAGTTGCTTTGTATTCAGGACTGTGTTCCCCAACCTTCTTTAGTGTCCCATAACTCTGCGGGCCTGCCTTTGTGAAATCAGTGTGGCACACAACTCCTCCCTCTCGCTCTCTTGCTCACTTGCTCCCAACCTCACCCTGTGACTGATTGCATGCTCAAAGCCGTCTCGGGCACCCGTTCATTTTGTGGCCTCAGAAACCGAAACCAGATCAAGTTCAAACAGGTCTCCATTTCAGTCCTTCAGCTTAACTCACAGTACTTTTTCTTTCTCACAGGCACTTATACAAACCTGAGTCATACAGAAGTGCAAGCTGAACTCAAATCACAATATACCCATTAGAATCCTAATTGCCAGCAGTACACATGTAAATTAGGATGTCCTTGTTTCCTTGTTACAGCTTGATGTGTTTGCGTGATTATAAGTATTCATCATCAAGTCCATCAAGTCCCTTTAATTCCTTGGCGCCTGCCCTTACCCAGGGTAAATGACCTGCATGTCTAGACAAATTTAACCAAAACCTGAAACACCTGTAGCAGCTGATGTACACTCCTACCTCCACCTGTATCACAAAACACCATCTGTTGGATTGAAACCAGCTAAAATATCATGCAATTAATGGGATGAACCAGGTTTCCAATGAGTTCTTATGAATGTTAACATGACATGACATCAATAGAAAAAGGTAGGCGTTAAGGGAATGGCCCGCTGCTGGCTCAGGTCCTAGTTGACAGATCCTTAAACAGTTATGTTATGTTATGTAGATGAGAGACACCAGCTTAATAAAATTGGGGAATGTTTCTCATGATGATTATAAAGTTCCTTCTACTTAAATCTGGTAAGACAGAAGTACTGGTACTTGGACCACTTACTAGAAGTAAGCTGTCTGTTCACACATTAATCCTGGATTGCTTTTCTGCTTCATCATGTGCATCAGTAAAAGACCTCGATGTGATTATTGATCTTTCATTTACAGCTCTTGTAGATATTATCCTATCATCTTGATCAACTTCTTTCATCACAGAAATGTTGCGTAACATATTGTCACTAAATGATGCAGAAAAACTAGTAACTACCCATTTATAATCAAACCGCTAGGTTTGATTACTATAATGCCGTACTGTATATATGTTCTACTAGGTGCATAAACAAGCTCCAGTCAGTGCAGAATACAGCAGCCATTCTGCTGTTACTAGAACCACAAGATATGAGCACATCACACCTACGTCTACTTCTGACCTACAGTATAAGGCAATAAATGGTCTCACGCCATGGTACTAGTGTTTTATGATCTGCCACATCTACATCGATCAAAGGGTTCAGGATGCTTGGTGGTACCTCATATTATGAAAAGTACAAAAGGAACAGAGCTTTTCTTCCAAAGTCCCAACCTTCCAATTAACATTTAAAGCTCAGACACAGACTGTATTGAAGTCTAGGCTGAAAACACTTATTTAGCCAATTCACAAAATTTATTTTGTGAATAGATTTGTCTGCAGATCTAGGGAACTAATGGACATACAGTAGAGCTTTATGGTTACCTGATATGTTTGAATATTGTCTTCCCCCATTCTCACTGATCACAAGTTTGTTGACAGTAAAGTAACTGGTTGCCTTGCTTTTCAGGGAGTCCTCGTCTGTCTGTCAGCTCTCGCTTTTAGTTATGCTGTATATGCTGTAACCCTATATATTATGTGACTGTAAGCATATCTAACTATTCTCTCTCTTTCTTGTACAAGCCACACATGGCAATCCTGATTACCAGTAATCCCTCTGAACCCGTCTAACTAATCCTGGTGCCAAACTTCTAGTTGCAGTTCTCTTCTCATGGAAGCCTAAGGGTTGCTGCAGAAGATCATCCCATATGGTCTGCTTGGGATACATGTGGTGACTGAGGACTCTGCTCATTTTTTCGGCCAGTTTTTCTCTGAGGGCTTGGACTACAGTCACTTTATGGTTTAAGCCTGAATTTCCCATGAACACCTTTTTTTTAATTTTTTTTTTTAACCAAACCTCCAACAACGAAAATAAAATTTTTATTAACTTAAACACCTGTCCCATTATATTGAACTTTCAACCTCATAGCACACAGTTATACCAGGGACTGATTTAGAGTCATAGTATCTGATATTACCCAAATGAGAACGCGTTTAGTGTTCAAGCCTGGTTCCTTACAAGTTTTCTTCCTATTCTCACCACAGGGAGTTTTTCTTTGCCACCATTTGAGTGTTTTGTGAATCTTCGGCTATCTATTTTGCCGAGTCTGTTCTCACTCTAGTGTAAGATTCCTTTTCGTTGTTGACAGAAGTGGAACCCACTGGTGTCTTCAACTGTAGTACAATAGCACATCGACTTCAAATTTCAAAGGATTGTACATTCTGAGATGCTTCTGAGACATTTTGACCTTACATCTGACTGGATGTTTTTTGCACCACTCACTCACTCGATCATTATCTAAGGTTGCGGGATGCCTGGAGCCTATCCCAGGGGACTTGGTACACAAGGCGGGACACACCCTGGACAGGGTGCCAGTACATCACAGGTCATTTAGCTATAAAATGGTTTATTATACATAATAAAAGTCCATATACATTATATAGCCAACAGACACAACTGTCTAAAATATATCCGTATGCATATAATATACTTTATGTGTGGCACTGACGATTAACTTGTATGTGCATAGGAGGATATATCCAGGTCATCCATGCAAAGCAATGTCTAACTCTTATCAGTGTTTGTCAAGCGCACACATCAACAATTTTTTTTCTCCTACACACCCAGCCACACACACGCAGTCATCCAACCATTCTGTCAGACCGGTATTAAGAGTCAACACCCTCTGCATGAATATAATGTAAATTGTTATTTCCTGTCTTTCACAATGTGTCTGATCTTAGCTCAGATTTCACAGTGCTCATTTTTGCATTCAACTCTGCATCTGTCAGTGTATTCCTCTCATTCGTTATACCAAAGTTATTCGTTATTTGAAAGCTCTAGCTTAGCCACATGACTAATAAATTTAGCACCATTCCAATTCATGTTGAGCTCCATGAGAGGAATGATAAGGCGGGCAGGTTCATCACAATTTTAATGTGGTAGGCCGGAGAGGATTAATGGATTAGGATTATAAAGCGACTCTAAATCAATCAAACTTCCTCAAATAGTTCTCTCTCTGTATGACTCTTCCACCCAGTTTAAGAACACAGCAGCTGGAAAGTCTGGAAAGCTTTTTTTGTTATCCAAATCTTTAATTTCAGGCTCTGTGCTTGGCCCTCCCAAGTTTCTGCTTTCCAAATCAGCTCCTTCATTTAGATTTTATGTAGACTGTCACACTCGGGCTCTGCTTCTTATGCCCTTTTAGAGCGAGTCATTAAAAAAAGGAAAAAACTCCAGTACACACCCTGCAAAGACGGGGACGCTTATATTAGAACTCTTATGTGAGAATGTGAAGAGTCGTATGTTATAAGTAAGCAGTAAATGATGATAGGATGTGTGATGCAACAAGAGCAGTCACTGTTACACCCATGAAACTGATAATTTTTTTACAACCTCACTGCAGGCCTTTCCTTTTCTACAGTACCTGGAAAAAGTACCCCTTGAACTCCATGTTTTGTCATGTTACAACCACAAACAAAAAGATTATTATTTTTTTTATTTTTATGTGATAAACCAACACAAAGTGGCACATAATTGTGAATTGGAACCTACCACGACATGGCCGTCCACCCAAGCTGACACGCCGGGCGGGCAAAGAGATAATCAGAGAAGCAGCCAAGAGGCCAAGGGTAACTCTGCAGTTCCACATGGCTCCAGCTCCTCCAAACGGGGTGTCTTATGGCGTTCTTTCAACAATGGCTTTCTTCATGCCACTCTTCCATAAAGGACAGATTCTCCCACCAGAGCTGTGGACCTCTGGTCCTCCATGTCTGCTTCTCTGATTAATGCTTTCCTTGCCTGGCCTGTCAGTTTAGGTGGACGACTATGTCTTGGTAGGTTTACAGTTCTACATGACAACAATTACACCTTTGTTTTGAGCTCTTTTATTTTGCGCATTTAGGCAAATGAGTTGTTATTTTTAAAACCGTTCTGTATTAGGTTAAATGGCTTAATATTCACCTTGCAGCCAGATTTGTTTTTAACTGTGCTGTTATTGAAAAAGTAGTAAGGGCTTGTAACCAATCAGAATAAAAAATCCAACAAAATTGTGGTATAAAGGAATGTATTAAGTGATATACTAGACCGGGGACCATCGATTATTAAACATTAAACATATTATAGCAATTTGAGGGCACAAGCTAGATATATTGATGTCTTAACGATTCGCTAGAGCTGTGAATTTTGACTCGATTTTGAGCATTAAAGAATTAAAACTACTAAAAGTATTTAATAAGCAATGAAATGGTGCGTAGCTTGTGTCTTTGATTGATTTGAATGAGACATGACATTTAAACAATCTTGTTTTAACCTCCAAGGCTTCTGTGCCCGACTCCAGTTCAGTATGTGACAGAATTACACAAATTGCTCATAAACTCCAAAGATGAAGGCGCAATGCTTTTGAAAAATATGAGTATTGGCAGGAAGATGGATGTGGTTTGTATTTTCTCCAAAAGCTGAGGTATAGTTTTAAGGAATTTGTCAATTTTAGAAAATGTAATGTCTTTAAAGCTTACCTAAATAATTAAAAAATTGTAAATTAATTATAACTTGAAAACTGAACAGTTTATTAATTCATAATTGAGTTGATGCAATTGAGAATCACCAACAAACGACTGATTAAATTCAATTATCCTAAAGATTTGACAATTTTTCAATTACGGTATATTATCACAAATACCATAATTCCACTTTCCTATGGAATGTCAGCTAGAAAATATAATAAATAACCCCACGGTAGGATCACATCTCAGTCTCCTAGACATCAAGAGACATCTGAGAACTGAATCGCTACAAGGCTAAATGATGCCAGTCAAACAATCCAGCAAAACCTGAGTGCTATGTTTGAAGTTCCGCGTTAGTGTCAGATGTTCAGTTCAGATGCCAGGAGACAGACTCGGGTACTAACCCTGCTCGATTTGTGCCCCACTTCACCTTAGACAAAAACACTGAACAAATGAAGTGTAAACATGATCTTCCAGAATTCCAAATCCTGTACAAGATCCTGGCCGTGGTTTGTTATAATTCAGCACATGTATGAAGTCTGAAGCCAATCAGTGAAACCCATATATTGCAGAATTGAAAGTGACAAATAGAAAATGCATATCCTGCCAGACGGGAGTGTGATACGATTACATTTCAAAATGTATTGATCCTTGAATACTGAATTCAACTTTGTAATCTTTCTATAGATTATATTAAAGAACATTCAAAAATGTGTGGATGAATCACTCATTCTCTGCTTTTGTTACCTTTTTACATCTTCGTATTTGACAGGCCTTAAACAAACTAAAAATATTTTTCCCTTATCGTGACCTCGTATAAGAAGATCCCTCTCCCCCCAGCTTGGTGCTGTTCTGGATGGGACAGTGAAATGGCGCATGACAAGAGATTAAGGTAGAAAAGAATGCATTACTAAGTGGTATTTCAGCTGGAGCATTAACAGACACACTTTAGAGGAGCCTAAAAGTGTTAACTTGTTGAAAAGTAAACTACCTGGCCAAGACTTCAGTGATCGCCGTTTGGTCCTCGTGTTTCCAAAACCACACTTTCTCAATCTGAACCCTGGAATATGTTCCTGTTCCATCATGGAATAAAAACTCCATAGTTGTAATAACCTGGTCATTCCTAATACATTAAGGTCATCAGCTGACTTCATTTTTTGCTGCATGCTGTATTGTTGTTGAGCCTTGATCTGAACTTCTGAAGCAACCTCAAATCACAATACTGCCCCCAGAGGCCTGTACAGTGACCACTATGTATAATGGGTGCATCACTTCATGCGTTTTCAATCTTACCCTGATGCACCCTGCACAATAGGGTCAATCTGGACAACATGACCTTTTTCCAAAGTCCATTAGTTTTGCTCCCGAGAAAATTTAAGTGTTTTTTATTTATTTATTTATTTTTTATTTTATTTATTTATTTATTTTTTTTTTATGGACACAGCTGTTTAATCCCAATCTTCAATTTTTGTCAGAATGTGTGTGTGGAAGTGCTACTTTACTTTAACTATTAAACATAGCTCTGATTTCTATAGTTTTTTTTTTTCATGCATCTCTATTGATTATTTTATTATAATTTTTTTATTCATTTTTTTTGGCCGGGCAATGTAGTAAAATAAAAAATAAAATAAAAAAGACACAAGGCAAACAACAATGTCATCATGCTGATGACAAGTGTATGTGAAATACAATGGCCCAAGCACAGTGACTGAATCCAGACATGAGATAAGAGGTTCAGTATCTGTGCCGAGGGTCATATTTGGGCAGGGACTTTACTCATCACTAGGTGAGAGACAACAGCAAGACAGAAAAAGAGGGCGAGTGAAAGGGGAGGAGGCATGCAATTCTAAACAGAAGATATATGATTAACGTATGAGTCAGCGTTAGTAAGAGTCACCCGCCGGAACAGGGACTGGCTGAGGTGTGCATTTACTTTATCTTCTATTTGACATTTGAAAGTGAACATTGTTGTTCACTTTCACAGCAAGCATTTACATTTCACCAACCGTGGAAAATCACTGCAAGTTTGGCCTTCTTACACCACTACTCAGTCATATATCTGATGCTTTCACTAGACTTTTCCAAAACCTGACCTTCCTGTGGTGCCTTCATCTGTAAAATAAACATTTTGATTCTTAACAAATCCAAACAGGTCCTAAAAAAAAAAAAAAAAAGACAAGCTACCATATCAGAAATATATCAGCAATGATTCACCTCGACAAAGTAATGCGTTAGAGTACTCGGATTAATTTTGGAACTAAGAACAAGTAATCTAACGTCTTAGCTCCGCCATTCAAGTACTCAGTTACTTACAGTAGTTACATTTTAAAAAATGTAATCCGTTATTCAGACAATTTATGTAATCCGTGAGCCAGACAGCAGTCAATCCCAATCCATTAGTGTGTGTGTGTGTGTGTGTGAGAAAGTCGTCCTACAAGCCCCGCCCCCGCTAACCCGCCTTCCTCTGTTATTCCTGCTGTTATACCCTTATCTCACCTATACGGTTTGACTGTGCGAGGACCGACGCGCGGAAAGATGGAAACCTAATCACAGCGACAAAACTGAATCATGATGAACTGTACTTACGGCCACCGCGCGAAACTGCGTAGGTGAGATAGTGGTATTAGTAGTTAACAGATTATGGGCCAAACTTCGCTGAGTGATGATGGTAGAATAATTACAGTATAAAGGTCTTGACTAAAACAACATGAAGCATGAAGAAGCACAAATGAGTTTTCATTTTCTGCAATGGAAAAGCACTCGAACTAGTTACTTTTATCAGAAAGTAATGCTGTAATGTAACGGAATACTTTTTGAAGACAGTAATTTTGTAATGTAATTAGTTACTTTAAAAAGTAACGTCCCCCAACACTGCTTAACATGCAATTGATAATTTCCAGAGGAAATAAAGAATCTAGGCAGAACTGAACGATAGAATTTTTTTTTGTACAATGTGAACCCCAAAGATAGTTGAAACATTGGCCAGATTAGTTGCTAATGATTAACAATAGTTGCTATTGATTAGTTGGTGACGTTATCGCATGTGATTTCTGCACCAGTTCTGAATGATCGGACATGTAGACATTACTGCTTCCTGGAGTGGCATAACCATCCTGACCAAAACCTCCAAAGTGTGGGTGGGTAAAAGTTACTTTTAACTAGAGACTAAAAAAAAAAAAAAAAAAGACAGACTTTTTGTTGGTGGTGGCAGTGTTGTGGTCAAAGCCACAAAGGTCACATAAACTGGAAATTTTATATTATCTGTTCTCCTAAGGGATTTTTTTTTTAGTTCAATCAATCACATTTTTCCAAGTGGCACATAACCAGGTCTTCATCTCAGTTTTTCAACTTAAATTCGACTTTATCTTTAAACTCGTTCCTTCTGTAATTGTTATAATTCATGGCTGCTACTTTGCTTAACCTTATCTTTTGAATCAGCAGGAAATTAACTAAAACAGTTTAATTTTTAGTTTAGTAAAATTTTTCATTTTAATAGCTAAAAACAAAACAAAACATAAAAGCTTAATAACAGCCAATACATAACTGTGCAATTCTTAATCCAAATACTTGATTATTCATTTCAATAATCAATTGATTAAACCACCACCACCACAATAAAAACATTCTTTAAACCCCCAACCCTTGAGGTGGAAGGTGACCGCGTTAACTGCCATGCCCCTCTTGGTGTGATAACCAAGCTACATTCACATTAACCACATTGCTCAATTCCAATTTTTTGCTCAGATCGGACCGTCACTCCTTTACAGTTCACGTTCATAATTACACGTGACTTCGACTCTATTGTGGACGTGTCTGTCCTTGAAACAGCAGGCACGTGCACATGGATACATCTTTGCTCGCACCATCTGGGTTACAATAAGTTGGGGTCAAAAAGTCTGAACTTCTGTCACTTCAGGCTGGTATTCAGGCTGTGAATATACCCGAGGCCTAATTTGAACTTTAATATTACAACATAACTTTTATTTATAGACACATCACTCCTTCAACCTTCAACACAGTGACTGACCGCATGCATTCATCCAAACATACATACTTGGTTTCGCAGGTGCAGTCGCTTACTATGAAAAAGTTCCCACCATCTATTAATCCAAATACTGTCGACAATTTACTAAAGTACATGTTAATCAACAGCATTAATATTCAGACAGGACATAACCACTGGCATTCCTGTAGCTGGTGGTATTCCAGCTAATAAGTGGTGCTTCTGTGATCCACTCCAAGCTCTGGTGTGATTCAGGAATGTGACAGTACTTCACAGAGTCGAGTGCCAGACATTCCTCAGCAGTCATACCGAGTATCCACCCAAAACCACTTACTAATAAGGCACTTCTAAAGTAAACGCATGCAGGAAGGTTATTGTTGTTTTATATTCTGCCAGTGCACGTATCAAGTGTTTGGTTCAGTTTTGGCCCACTGCTCTCAGGAAGTCACTTTTCAAAAGGTTTCTTCTGATTGACTCGAAATCCTTCATGAAAAAAAAGTGAGCACTTTAACCTTTTTTCTCATTCCATTTATTTTCTTGGCTTATGAGATTGTATTCTCTTTTGTTCTGAGATATCCGGATACTGTGCGTTGCTCCATTCGTGTTTCCTTCCCTGACGTGTAGAACCTTTGTTGCTGCTGGTCATCCTGAACCTGAACCTCTTTTCAAGTGCCTGTTGGCCTCACTCTTAACTTCCTTATCATTTATCCAAGTGCATGATGTGAAATCTTGAATGGTGCACCCATCCAAGTACAGTCAGTTGTGGTTATATGAACTTTCCACCTACATATCATCAAACCAAATGTACTGACAGGGATGTTTAAAGCCTTTCCTATGGATCTGATGCTTTTTCTGACTTGAAAGAGTGAGATGAAAGAGAGTTTCCAAGTCTTTCATCTACACCATGGTTTCGATTATATTTACAAGTGCAAAGTGAAAACACATTACTGTATGTACTGTAGACTTTAAGTATATGATGTTTCATTATGTGCATTACATCACAAAAACAGAAGTGCCTGAATAACAATATCCACTCACGTCACCTTGCACACTGTAAGATTTAGTTTGACCACCCTTAGTATTGATTATGGCTTACAAGGTCAATGCATTCTTGAAAACGATTCCTCATGCGTCCAGAACCAATTTTCCACAGTTCAAGAATATGCCTGATGCCTTATGGAAGAAAAACTGTATAGATCATTAGTCATTCGGGACATTGAGGCCTGTAGATGACTTGCCACATAACATTGTTGAGCCTAGACCTGAACAACTGAAGTGACCCCAGATCATAACCCTGCCTCCAGAGGCTTGTACAGTGGCCCCTATGTGTAATAATTGCATCACTTCATGCACTTCCCTTGAGGAACCTTACCCTGATGCTCCCATCTCCTTGAAATTGGGTCAGCCAGGACTCATCAGACAACATGACCTGTATCAAAGTCCGATCCTTATGTTTTCTTACGAATCGATGCGTATTTTCCAATTACAGTATCCTCACTAACAAGTGGTTTTCTTTATGGCCACACAGCTATTTAGTCCAGGCCTTACATTATTAAATATAGCTGTCATTTCTAACATTGATATGTAAGTTGCAACTTCACGGATTCCTGATTACCGTCCTTCCAGATTTTAACAGTTCTTAACCCAATTCCAGTCATTTCAGCATCCTCCATCGTTATTTTTCTTTTTTTGATGCAGTGCCTTTTTGAAACATTGTGTGTGTATACTTACGTTATATAGTACGAGTATGAATTACTAGTCTTAATACTACTGCCATTGCTGACCCATGCAGACCCAAAGTCACAAACACGAACACAATTCCAGAATTACAAACCTCATGCCAAACTGACACACGGACGAAAACTCACAAACAGACCGCAACCAAGCACACAAACCAAAATAGCACATGTACCCAATCTTCCATATAAACCGAACTCTTTTAACTCCAAAATCCCAAACTTAGTATACAGAGAGCAAATTTACAACAGAAAAATCATGTCAAAAACAAATTCTTAAGCAGTTTCCAAATCATACATCACCTGTGCCTATTAAGGATGGTGATGCGTTACATGTCTAATCCTTAACTAAAATGTAACAGCCATGTATCAGTTAAATTCTTATTAAATCACTAATATTTGTTTTGCATCATATATCTCCGTTAGCACACGTCTTATTAAACCTGTACACCACAAGGGGGAGCAAAATAGCGTTCAGGCAATGCACAGTTTCTTGCATTGCCTGTGTCTTACTGTGCTTTTTAAATTGGTTATTTTGGGAGCTTCATTAATATGTCTTACATAAATAAATAAAAAAAATTAGAGGGGGGGGGTATCACTAGAACTGTTTAACTGAACCCTAAACTTATCTTCTTGCAATTGATTATTTATGATTAATTTGTGATTTTTTATGATAATTTTTTCTATGATAATTTATGATTATTTATGATTATTATAATTGGTTGTTATACTACAGTTAGTTTTGACCGAGTAATCTGATTGGACAAGAGGCATAACCAAGAGTAGTGATATAGAACACAACAGCACAGGTGTTCTAACAATCATTAATTACACTAACTGTCAGTCACCAGCATGGATGAATCCCAAATACATCTCTATTCCCTGATCAAGGGCACTACTACGCATATGAAACAAAGGATACCTAGCATACTAGCTTTCCATTTCACGCTATTTGGGATTAAACCCCAAAACCCAGATGTTAGCTGATATTCTAAAAAGGAATAAGTGGAAATATAAAGTAAATCTTCATGGTTTATTCTCTTCACCTTTCGACTACATAATACCGGGAAGAATTTAAAACCACTTTTTAAAAAAGTATTATTATTATTATTATTAATTATTATGGGTGTAAAAACAACATTTTCACCATGACATTATTCATTTAAAAAATGAAGCCAAAAAAAAAAAATAAAAATTCCCACATATGTAAACATATGTACACACTCTGTTTGAAGCAATCTGCTTTCATACCCGTTTTGCTGAGTGCCACATGATACTACAAGCAACCTGATGTTAACTTTGAAAGAAAAAATGTTTGAGCATGTTATAAGCCCAAAGGCAACAATAAAAAAAATAATAAAAAAAAGTTACAAGACTATAAGGTACACAAATCTGAACCTTACAGTTCTTAGCTAACCTGTTTGTGAGTGTTGATCAAGAAACTGATTAATAATTCCTGGTTCTTTGCCCAGGAAGCCCTGACCAAACCTCCCCGTCCTGTAACTTAACACATGCAAAATACAATGCACAGCCTATGCGTAATCACTGTGATCAACAGCATGTTAGGATGCCTATTGTTCGGTGCATTATTTATTTATTTATTTTTTTAAACCATGACCTTCTCAGGATTCAATATTGATGTCAATATTATACTGTTTACCAGCCAGAACCTGATAAGTCGTAGTTTATCCACGGTCTGAAATTTGTGGATAATTTTACGCCATAGGTCTGTATGCAAATTTGCATATACAACTAAGTGAAAGCAGAAATGATAACATGCACAGGAAGCACATTTCCTTCGAAATTCTACTAAAGAAATTTGACTTTTAATGGAACAAATTACTTAAAAAGACGTTTTCTTTGTTATCAGAAGTGCTGCAGGGCAAACACGGTGTCTTTCACCACTTTTGCTGTTCTGACAGACAGTGCTGCAAGCAAGACGTTTAAGCAAAATATCTCGTCTAAAGAACTCGGCACACCCACTTACATTGTTTCGAGTTACCGAACAGGGACTGTGTACTTCTTGGGAAACTGACAGGTTGTGAAAGTCTTATCTTAAGGATTTTTCTGTGGTGAATAATAATTGCTTCGTGCCCTCCCTCTTTAAAAAGTGTTTGTTAGTCATCAAAATACCAACATTTTTAAATGTTCAAATTCTATGGGTGTCTCACATTTCCTTTCTTTGCTTCCTTTGCTTGTTCTTAACTCCACCCTTAGAGAAAGCAAGGAAGCGATGGCTGGAAAGAAAATAAGCACCTCCCAGCTATATTTCACAACACCGATACTGCCACGAATTAGTTTTCCGTCATCCATGTTTTATTCCTCTTTTACCACTGTCATTTTGACATTCACTTTCTAGGTCATTTAAGATTGACCTAAAAAGGTCCCCCAATAAAATCTTTATGGTTCATAAAGGTAACACTGTTAGTTCAAATACTGGAAAATTCTCTTTAAATCCAATGCAATATACTTGTGAATTATCATTACTCTGACTGACCCTTAACGATCACATTTTGTGCTCCTATTTAAACAAGTTTCAGAGCTCTCCAAAATATGTCTGTTCATTTTCTGGAATTTTCTTCAGTAACGATAAAGTAAGTATGTATGCATGTATGTACTATATGTATGCATGTATGGTATGCATGTTTGTTTGTATTTATTTAATTTATGCATGTACTGTATGTATGCATGTATGTATGTATTGAGGTACGATATGCATGTTTTTTTGTATATATGTATGTATGCATGTTTGTTTGTATGTATGTTTTTTTGTATGTATGCATGTACGGTATGCATGTTTGTATTTATGTATGTATGAATGTATGTTTGTATGTATGTATGCATGCATGTATGTACTGTATGTATATAGCTCTGAAAAAGAAAAAAGAAAAAAAATGGTGCCCAAAGACCTGCAGGACTTTGCGGGGTTTAACAGAGCTGGGCTAAGTTGAGCATGAGCTGGTGGAGGGGCTCCTGGCATATGAGGTCACAACAGGGGAAGAATCTGATTGGCTTGTTTATGCCCCAGGTGAAACCAAAATCAGAAAAGGACAAACTGCTTATTATTATTTTTTTTGTTGACTTGGTTTCGGGAGACGCATCTTAAAGTCTAAAACGACCCAAAAAGGTAATTTTGCATAATAGCTCCCCTTTAAGAACTTAACTATTCTTCACTCATTTGCATACTAGAACCTGATTGGCTCTTATGTTTTATGACCTAGTTTTGTGTTTAGTAGTTACTCAGGTTTTCCATTGAGAATTTCGACAACTTTTAACCTTAATATTTGCCATCAACTTGACGGAAAGATGAAATAATATACACTAAAAGCCTATATACACACACAATACGCATGTGTTTGAGTGGGTGTATGTGTGTGCACAATCACAAAATACATTTTGGATATATCAAAGATCAACAACGGAAGCATGTCTAAGCAGGCAAACATAACCGCACAATAATGTTGCTCGGCTGGATCTCAAAGCTTTAGGCTTCAAGTCAGTGTTTGCTTGGAGCAACTTTCAAATATCTTTGTTGACAGGATTAAAAATAATCTCTCATCATGTGCTTTATAAAAAAAAAAAAAGAAAAAAAAAAGCTATGGTGATTAGAGCCCTGAATATATTCTGAGGATTTAGCACGCAAATCACATTGACTGTACTGCTATACAGTTTTGGCTTCTTTATTTAACTGCTTAATTTTATCACCAAATTTCGATGCTTTGCACATGCTCTTCTGGTCACCATGATTCTGGGTAGCATTGAAACGATCTGGATGTTTTCCTTTCACCTCACATGTTAACAATGTGGTTCCACCCACAGAACTGTCACTCAGGCAATAATTGTTTTGTCTCAGTCTGTGTTACCTCTGTCCAAGAGATTGTTGTGTTTGAAAACCCTAGAACATCAGTTATCCTCAAGCCTGCCTATCTGGCACCAACAACCACGCCACTGTTAAAAAGTCATAAATACCAACCTTTTTTTTCCCCCATTCTGGGGCTTGAGGTAAATACAGTAGTAAAATAGCTCGTATACTGTGTATGCATGGTTTAATTTATTCCGTGGCCATCTGCAAACGTCTTGAGCCACCACTTAAATGAAATGAGTGAGATTAAATTAAAGAAATGGGGGGACATGTTTGACTGCAACAGGCTGCAAAATGATACATAAAAAAAGATTTTTCAGTTGGAACAACTTCAGCAGCAACCTCATTTCCCCTCTCGTCCTTTGCAACAGCTCAGCATTCAGCATCGCCAGTATACTTACTAATCGCTGGCATGGTCACATGTCCTCGATTGCACTGTTTCTTACCGGGTTCATGCCTTAAGGAAGATTTTTTTTTTTTTTTTTAAGTTTTAATGATTCATAGGTCACTGTGTGGCTTAACAAACAAAAAACATTCCTCTGAAACTGCTTAGGTACAGTACAGGAGCTGGGCTGGAAATGAGATGATTGCCTTCAGGAAATCAGGAAAACTATTCCTCAAGACTACACCAATACGAAAGTCTGCCTCTTTAAGAACAATATATTAAGAAACGGGTGGCTCAGGACTTCTGCACAGTACAGTCCTGTCATTCTGCCACATGATTGGCTCAGTGGATGACTGCAGAAATAAGCAGATGTACAGGCGTTCCTGTTAAAATGGACAATGAGTGAATGGACGAACTAGTAAAAATAAAAAAAATTCTAAATTCTGATCACATTATTAAAGACACCACACATAATCCCAATGGGCAAACAAGCACTTTCCAGTGCTGGAATGTGTAATTGATGCATGGGCTAAATCAATTATGCTAACTGGGGAAGATTGATAAATAACAGTGCTAAAGTCTTTAGGACTGAACCCAATACCGTTGTTCTAGTTGTTAGTGGATATGCAGCTGGATCTTCCTAGATACAAGATATTGAAAGCCGGATAAACCAGATCTAAGAGAAGCGTGTAAAAAAAGTGTTTTTTTTTTTTGTGTGTGTGTGAGTTTAAACATGTTTCTCTTGTGTAGAGAGATTGTAGCTGAGGCTGGGAAAACCAGAAGTCATAGACACAAAGACACAATTACAAAATCAAAGGTACACAAAAATACATCCGACAACATGTAGGAAACCAAAAGCGAGATCATGCAAACTCCATGCGCACAGACCTGAGGTGAAATTCAAACCCCCAACCCTGGAGGTACAAGGTAACAATGCTAACCATTGAGCCACTGTCCCGAGCCACTGCCCCCCCCCCCTCCCTCCCACCAGCTCTGCTGTTCTCTTCTAGGGGTGTCCATCAGCAGAAACTCTTCACTATGTATTGACATGAAACAGTGTATTTGGAAGTGAAGTGAACTAAAGCGAGGCTGAAAAATATGAAATCATGCATTAGCTGGAGCTTTAACTGATACACTTTGGGGGATCTCTGAGGGCTGTGTTTAAAGTGTAAAATAAAAAAAGTAAAATATATGAACTTTAAGATAGCATCTCCCTCTGCAATTAAAATTTTCCTGAACTGGAGGCTTGTCTAGGTAAAAATAGGTATGTAAATAACCACAAGCTAGCTTATTTAAAAGTGTAATGCAAAAGCAAATCACTGCACTGATGAAATATCTGTACAACAGCTGTAATGGGATTCTCATATGCAATGCTGTGTAAAACTCTCTTGATTTATTTACTATTTGGCTTCCAAAGAGCCAGACTTTCTTGTATTTTTATTGTAGTCTTGAGGAATAGTCCTCCAGGGCTCCTCAAGGACTTTCTGGGCAGTTTTTGTTTTTAAGGTGACACGATGACCAATGTATCATTCAAACATAAAAAATAACTCTAACATAAGGGATGAACCGGTGAGAAACAGCTGCAGATGATGACATTAGTATACTGGTGATGCTGAAGGCTGGAACAGACGAGAGGGAAAATGAGGTTGCTGCTGAGCTCGTTACATAAACAATCAATTCTGTAGGCACTTTGCAGCTTGCCATTTGTTCCAATTCCTTTCATTTGATCTACATTATTTAATTTCATTTAATATAAAGAAATAAAAGGTGGCTCAAGACGTTTACACAGTACCGGATGTTGGCTAAAAGGTGCTAGAAGTCAGCAGAGACTTTGACAATCTTTAAACGACGACTCAAAACGTAAAAAAAAAGCTGAAAGAATTTCACTGTGCAGTAATATACAATATATGTGACTAATAAAGAATTAACTTAATAATAATAAAAAAAAGCTCCTTAGCATCCTTGAAACTAACCATGTTTCAAGCTTTAATGCTTGTTAGGAAGGTTAAATTCTAATATTAATTAACAGGTAGGCGGCATAATTACTTAGTGGTTCTCGCTGTTGCCTTTCACCTCCAGGGTCTGTGTGCATGGAATTTACATGTTCTCTCCATACCTGGTGGGTTACCTCCTGGTGCGCCAGTTTCACCCCACAGTCCAAAGATATATTAAACTAATTGCCGCTCCAAAAATGCCCGCAGTGTGTGAATGAGCATAATGAGAGTATGTACGCCTCGTGCCCTATGTCTCCTGGGATAGGCTCCAGGCCCCCTGTGACTCCGTATACAGAATAAAGCGATATAGACAATGAGTGAGTGAATGAGTGAGTGAGTGATTAACAGCTTGACAGAAAACCTATTAGAGTTAAGCAGTACATTAGATCGTAGAGAGGAAGCTGCATTCATGATTTCTATCTATTATGTCTGTAAGGCATTATAAGGGTCAAACACTGAATAGAACAGCTTTACCTTTTTATTAAAAACAGATCGGTCATCTGTCCACTTCTGTAATAAGGACCTCGACTGTGTGCGTAAAGTATTTATTTTTGGGTTGAAGAACAGAAACGGATAAATCCAACTCACTGACGTTCATTCCAGCTGTATTTCACACGTTCTTTGTCAATCAGTGATGGTTTAAAATAACACAAGTCACCTGATTTGACCGTCGCTGATACACGGTTACACACTGCTGCGGTCTGGGCTAGAACAAGATTAGCCCCAGGCTTCCTTTTTCATTCCATACTCTGAAGTTTTCCTACACAACCATCACAGGTTCACAAAAATTGACAATTGCTCAAATCAAACCATCAGATGTGGAGGAAAAAAAAAAAAAAAAACACTAGCCATACCTGATTCTCACAGCGTTGCATAATTCCCAGACTCTGCTGAGATTCTGAAATTGTTTCTCAGGACTTAACATGCTCTTACTTGTTTTAACAGAGGAAGGTGCTGAGCTAGTATTTGTGCAGCCAGGTAGGATAGTTAGACATATTATTATTATTATTATTATTATTATTAAGAACACACACACAAACTACTTTTACAGCATACATAATGTCTGTTTTTGGATGCTTGAGATCTGCCAACATCTGATTCTCATTATGGTCTCTCTCTCTCTCTCTCACTCTCTCTCTCACACACACACAGACACATACTTCAAACAATAAAAAAGAGAGACAGAAAGTCAATGGAATGTTGAAGCATTCCTGTTTTCTGGACTGGAATCTGCAGCTTCACTTTTTTTTTCATGAGAACTGTTGCCTCTAGTGTTTATGTTGTTAAGTAAGAAATAGCCTGTAACTTTTCTAAACACACACACACACACACACACACTCCGTGTCTCGCGTGTGCTGTATAAAAATAAATAATAAAAAAAGAGCCCTCGTCATTTTGTTTAAACTATTAGATTTAAAACACTTTCTACTCAGATGTTGTTTCTTAGTCGCAGATATTCCCTTTCAACATGCAGCTAATGATAATGCGCATGCGCTGTTGGAAAAGCCCCAGAAAGAAAATCACGCCACTTTACTTACCCCAACAAACAACTTTTTTTATCCTGCGGATGAAAAACAGATCTCCTATGGTTTGTTAATTGCTGTAGCCTGTTTCCTGCAGATCAAAATGACATGTTGCATGTCTTCCGTTTGCGGGAAAAGCAGCAGAGCATTCCTCTACACTGGAGAGATTGTCAAGAGCTGGTGTGAGACTGAGACCTGCCCACTGCTGCACTGTTCTCAAACTCCACCCAGGTAAGGTGTGTGTGTGTGTGTGTGTGTGTGTACGTACCTACAGGCCTTAGCTCTGAAACAGGTAAAATACACTCTGTACTGCTCTAAACTGCTCCAGGGCCTTCTTTTGTAATAATAATAATAATAAAATTTATTATTATGTATTGTTGTTGTTGTATACTATATATAATTTATATAAATTAAAATAATGTAATCATATATAAATGACACAAAATATTGCACAAAGCCCACATATAGCAATGAAACAATTATATAAAAATAAGAATATATTTTATCTCATCATCATCATAATAATAAAGTAGCTGCTGATTAACTATTATTATTATTATTATTATTATTAATGTATATTATTATTATTATTGTATACGATCTATGATTTATATGAATGAAATAATATGTAAACATATGTTACAATTATTACAAATGAAAAAAAAATATTTTGTTACATTATCGGAAGGCCCGGCCTAAACCCAGACCCTGAATGCAGTGCCAGTCCCAAGCCCGGATAAAATGGGAGGGTTTCGTCAGGAAGGGCATCCGACGTTAGACCTGTGCCAAGTTGTTGTCCGTTGTGCCGACCCCTTGACGGGAGCAGCCGAAAGATTAACAACAACATTTTGTTAGATAATAATAATAATAATAATATTTTTTTATTATGATTATAATAAGTAAGAAATTCTAGAAATCAACAGATTATTTCTTCCACTTAAAATTTATTATTAATATTATTACTGTACATTACATATCATTTGAATTATTTGAAAAATAATATAAAATAATTTTGTTACATCACCATAATAATAATAATTATTATTATTATTATTATAGAAATTAGTAGTAGTATTAGTAACTTGATGTTGCTTATAGCAGCTTGCATTAACAGTAAACATACAACATACAATAAAAATGTTTTGTCTTATAAATACAAACGTTTATATGAACATAATTCATGTCATCATTTTATTAACCATTTTTATTTTTCATGTTTTTTAATCATTTAGTTTTTTTATTATTTGGTCATTTTGTTATGTTCAAGTTAAATTGTTATCATTTACAGTATTTGTAATTACCATTACACATAGCGCCATATAACAAGCAGCGCAATCGCTGCGCATATTTTAGAGATTTGCCGCACAAAAACGGACTAGATTTTCCGAGATCAATTACTTGGAGATTCGATTAATAAAAGCCCAGAACGTCAGAATATCTCAAAACTTCACAGATGTTGGTATATAGATATGATGTAATTTTTTTATATCCCACGTACATTTTGTGGGAAGATTACTATGAAAGAACAACATTTATCAGGCACAACTAATCTTGCGCAACACTAACGCAGCCTGTATGCACGCAAGTGCTCTCTAATTTGACCCTTTCTTTCCTATGTAGTCCCGCCTTCCCTCAGTGACGCGCTTCCGCCAAGATGGTCGTCGGCGCATTTCCCATCGCAAAGCTGCTCTATTTGGGTGTCCGTCAGCTCAGCAAACCGGTGGCCAACAGGATTAAAGCGGGAGCGCGGAGAAGCGAATTCTTTAAGAACTACATATGTCTTCCTCCGGCACAGAGTAAGCGCAGTTACTGAGTTACATCTTAAACTCTGTTGAGACCATGACAGCGGGTTGATGTAATAGACGGAAACAGAAGTGCACGGTTCACAGCCAATAGACTTTCTCGTGTTATATATTTTGTCCAATCAGGAGCGTGGGCGGGTCAACAAACGTTTGCGATTGAATATTCGGAATGATCGATTAATCAGTGGACCAATGGAAAGCTAAAAGGCGGGTACTGTAATTTTGACAACAGCCAACGAGGGTTGTTTGATTTTGGTGGGGCGGAGCCGGGTCGTCATTGAGGGTTCAGTGAACATTTGAAAGTGCCTTCTACTGAAATATGTTCTTAGAATATGTTGTGTATGTTCTTAAACATATATAATTTCTGATCGAATTACATGCAAAAAATATGGAAAAGGCATGAGCCGTCGTTAAATCTTTTCACCATCTCAATATCATATTTAAGTTTCAATTTGAATACATTTACATATTATGTGCAGTAGGTGTGGTATTTTTATTCAAGCATTATTATACATTCGTCTGCTTCATACCTCTGTGTGTGTTATTGACTATTTTACTCTAATATCACACCCTAAAAAGTTTCTTATTTGCGTAATAATCGTAGGTGAGTAAAATTTATCCACATTATGCCTGTAGAGTTTAATTGAATTAAATTTACTAAATACAAAATTTTTTTTTTTTCGATATGGCCTCCTTGCTTTTCAAAACACTTTGTCAATCTGTCAACAAGCTTTCACTTTCCCTCATTAAAACATGTTTTTTGGCTGAGCTGCGAGCCACGAACGCACCGCTGTCTTCACTTCTACATCAGCAGTAATCTTCATCCTTGTAGGGCTGCTTTCAGGTGACCAAACGGGTGAAAGTCAGATGGAAGTAGGGACTTTAGGGAAGATGCTTTAATACTTCAAAATAAAGTTTGTGCAGTGTATCGACAGTGTGGGCAGAAGTGGGCAGATGTGTGCATCATTATGCAAGATCACAATGCCCTTGGGTAGCAAACCTCTGTTTAATCTGAAGTTTAGGCTTCAGATCTTCAATGAGCATCTCACTGTGACGAGCACTGTTGATTGTTGAACCTTTTTTCCTGATAATGTTCCAATACTCGCCCTTGAGAATTTCAGAAAACTATAAGCATCAATTTTAAAGCTGATGGTCGAAATTTTTATCGGTCAGCGATTAAGGATCCATTCCGCACTCTACCGTTTACCCTGAGGCTCGTAGTGATGAATCGTCACCGGTAATGATCCTCTTTAAGAAGCTTTCATCTTTCTTAGAGTATCGGTACAAGTTTTTTTTTCGCAGATGTCCAAACTCTTTTGTTTATGCTCTTCTGTGAGTTGTTTCAGCACAGGTACACCCTCAGACCACAAAAAAACTAATCACTGCTTGCTGCTCTTCTTTTGTGCAAATCACAAAAGTGGTGCATCCATTTTTTCACACACCAGTGACAAATGAACTGATGTAACACGTTCACACCTGCACAGCACTGACTGGGGCCAACAGAAGTTTTAATATAAATTAATTCGGACATTTTGCAATGGAGTATGTTTTGTTTCTCTCTCTCTCTATCTCTTTCTCTAAAGTGTACCACTGGATCGAGATGAAAGCGAAGATGAGGATAATGGGCTTCCGTGGCGCTGCTATCAAACCCCTTAACGAGGACGCGGCTGCAGAGCTGGGAGCCGAGCTGCTCGGCGAGGCCATCGTTTTCCTTGTCGGCGGTGGCTGTCTTGTACTCGAGTACAGCAGACAGGCAGCGAACAGCAGGAGAAAGGAAGAGGAATTGACCCTCACTATCAACAACCTGCAGACGCAACTTGGAGAACTGGTCTTAGTCACAGAAACTCTGGAAGCTCAGTTCCGTGAGAACAACAGGCTTCTCCTGTCCTTGTCTACGCCTAGCAGCAAATAACAACACACATGAATGTGTGGTGCCGAGTAGAACAACTGGACTAAACCTGTATGCGTATGAAATACTGCAATGCAATGAGGCACCACTATGTATATATAGATGACACTTAAAAAAAAAAATCCTTCCACAAACACAGTATTGTGAGTCTGCTATCATTTAAGAGGGCATCAGCATGTGTGGTTTAGTACTTGTGCTTGTTTTGCAGTTTGCTTCGATGATGCATATGTGGGGGAGCAACATTTTTATTTATTGACACAGTTTAAACCAAATTCATTGTTCTCTTATCACCATCTGTAGGACCATTTCATACTTCCATGTACGATTTTGTAGCTTGATAAAAAACTCAATTCTGAATGACTGGCTTTCTATAAATCAGAATTTGTTTGCTTCCTTTCTTTGTGTTCGTTTCTTCAAGATTAATCGCCTGTAGCTCAGAACATTGAGAGAACAGAAATTTCCATTTTGCATGTGGTTATTTTGATTGTTTTGCACATTTGCTTCAGTATCAAGCTCTGAAACACAAATTTTCACCCATTTCACTATTGGCTGTGTCTGAGCAATGCAAAAGAGCTACAAGTAGACCTTGGTTAATTGAATTCATTATAATTTTGATAAATCAAACTCACCAGCTTTGTGTTTTCAAGCCCCATGCCTTTGGAAGATATCTGAAATGAGGTGGGCATAGAGATGTATATGAATTATTGTAAAATACAACAATAAATAATAGCTTTTACCTTGTTTTTGTATCATTCTTGTGAGTGTTCAAACATATTGTGTAGATATAGATTGTTTTAAATCTTGAAAGATCCATCATGTAAGTTTTACTAGCAATTAAGATTCAGTTATTTGTCACATGCAACTTAAAGCACAGTGAAATGATTTAACTAAGCAAATAGTTAAAAACCTTTAATTAGATAATCACTGTAGTGATTCATATGGTTCTGCTGGCAACAGGTTTTTTTTTTTTACCCTAACTGACAGAAAATAGCCTGTCATTTGTTTAACAATCATGTCAAAAGACATATCCTCATATGCCATATCATGGCAATGATTTGACTGAAAATTATTATTAGAGTCAAATTATTGTCTTGCATAAAGCAAAGAAAATAACGAAGGAAAATTGGGTTAAGAACTGAAATCACATCATTAAAACCTGGAAGGATAGTACTAACCCTGATCAGGAAAAAAAAATGTTGGTGATGGGAGATCACTTAAACATTTAGTAAAATCAAATTGTAAAAAAAAAAAAAAAAAACAGTAGAACTCAAGGCTATGTTTAATAATGAAAGTAAGAGCATTTCCACATGCACAATGTGAAGAGGGATTGGGACTCAACAGGTGTGTTGCCTTAAGAAAACCCCTTATCAGTGAAACCAATCAGAAATAAAGGTTTGAATTTGCTTAAAGCTCATAAAGAATGGACTGTGGAAATTCCAAGATGACAATGCTAGGCTTAAAAGGTGAAAGAAAGGTTCTGGGAGCATAAGATATAATTTTCACACATTGATTGGTCACCACCGAGTCCAGGTCTTAACCCCAATGAGGTGGCTGGAGAAGGCTTTAAGTAGCGGTCCGATGTCTTGGAGAGAAATTAATGCCACTCTGGACGGAAGCGTCTAACTACAGTACACTATTTGGACAAACCTGTAACTGACATTGGATCTAAACACATTATGTATTATTACATTCAATGTGGAGTTGGTCCCCATTTTGTAGCTATAACAGCTTCCACTCTTCTTGGAAGGCTGTCCACAAGATTTTGCAGTGTTTCTGGGAGAATTCATGCCCATTCATTCTGTAGAGCATTTATCAGGTCAGGCACTGATGTTGGACGAGAAGGCCTGGCTCACAATCTTCGTTCTTGTTCTTCCCAAAGGTGCTTGTTGGGATTGAGGTCAGGGATCTGTGTGGACCAGTCAAGTTCTTTCACACCGAACTCATCAAACCATGTCATTATAGTCCTTGATTTGTGCACAGTTCTTCCTAAAAAGCTGGAATAGTCATGTTCCCCAAACTGGTGCCATAAAGTCAAAAGCATAGCATTGTCTAAGATATCTTGGTATGCTGAAGCGCTTAGATTAACTGGGGATAAATGGCCTGGTTGAAACACCTGAATTCAATGATCTATTATATATATTTATTTACTTAACAGATTTAGCCAAATACTTTTCCCATATAATGTACTGTATGTTCCAGTTGGTTAAAAAAAAAAGCCTAAAAACAATGCACTTAAAAGCCACTAGGTGGCAGCATAGGGTCACAATGTATAATGCATACTTAAGTTCTACCTTACTGTAAAGTGTGCAAAGGCCACATCCGGGAATTTTCGCCTATACTTTAACGGGCGTTTTAGTTTTCTGCTCTCTTTAGAACGCAAGTATGAACGACTGCGCAGCCTGATGATGTAATTACATTAGCCTGTTAGCCAGCTAGCTAGGTGTTCTTCAGGCGGTGTCTGTTCAATAATAGCTGACGTTTCACTTGTTTTGGAAGTTAGAGTGTTTAACTTGACTGTTTGAAAAAAAAGGTAATAATCTGCTCTTCATGCGTTTTATTTTTCATTTAATGCAACTGAACTGCATGAACAATACCAATAATATCTTTCGCACCAATTGGTGGCGTTTGCTAGCGGTGTTTTGTGGCTGTGTTCCAATTTAGGTGTTTCGTACATGTAGTACACTGTGTAGGGTAGAGAAAAACCGTTATGCCATGTGTAGCGTATGTAGCGTACATTTATAGGAAGTGTGTATCCATTTGTAGCTCGGCCTTATGATGTAACGGTAAACAAGGCGAAGGTGACAGTTAAAAAAAAACACAGTGATGATTTTTTTTGACAGTTAGCTAACCTTACAAGGATATAATTTTATTGTTAAAATAATATATATATATATTTTTTTATATATATTAATATATTTTTTTTTTTTTTTTCACAATATGCTTTAAATATGAAGCTAATATATGTTAGCTGTCACTGTTTTACTAAATAGATGGCTATATGACAGGGGTGTCCTAAATTTTACATTTTTCCATATGCAAGAATTTGATAAACACATCCAGGGTGTAAATTAAACACATCCAGGGTGTAAATTAGTTCCCCTCCTAATCTGCAATAGTAGCACACAACTGTGTTGCAATGCATTATAAACTTCCAAATGTACACTTGCATATAGAGGTGACTCCAAATAAAAATAAAAATAAATCCCAAAAAAATAATGCACTAAGTACTGCATATATTAGGTTGACTCAAAGGTTGAGATTAGCACTATCACCTTGCACCTCCAGGGTCCAGGTTAGATTTCCCAGCCAGACTCGATTACTGTCTCTGTGTGCATGGAGTTTGCATGTTTCCCCATGCTGAGTGGGTTCCCTTCGGGTACTCCAAAGAAAAGCCCGGATTGTATACGTGTGTGTGCCTTACAATGCATTGGCACCCTGTCCAGGGTGTACCCCGCCTCGTGCCCTAAGCCTCTTGGGATAGGCTCCAGGCCCCCTGTGACTCTGAATACAGGATAAGGCGGCACAGACGATGAGTGAGAGAGTGAGAGTGGCTGTACCGTCTGTCTTATTAGTGTTTTCCGTTCAAGGCTACTGTCTCTCCCGTCACTGCTATGCAGGTGTGAATGTGTTATATCAGTTCATTTGTAACATGGTGTGAGACAGGTCTACCTCCAGACCACACAAATAAAATAAATAAATAATAAAATAATAAAAAAAGGACTCACTGCTTGCTACTAATCTGTCTCGCACCATGTTACAAATTAACATTCCCGGTGCAGATTTGGAGGACAGTTCTACCTAAATTTGCAATGGATGTCGATGTGAAGAAACTAAAAGTGAACGAGTTAAAGGAGGAGCTGCAGAAGAGGGGATTAGACACCCGCGGCCTGAAGGCAGACCTGGCAGACAGATTGAAGGTTGCTTTAGAGAGCGAAGCGGCACAGAATGCACAGGAATTCCCACCTGGTAATGGACAGCAAACTGAAGCAGGTAACAACAACAAAAAATCATGCCATGATACTTTTTGTTTTTACAATACATGATCTGTTGTGGGGTTGAATACTTATGTATGGTGAATACACGTGCAGTTGGAGACGACATGTCTCAGCAGGCACAGGAGGAGGAAGAAGACGAAGACACTCCGATCAAAGAAGAGACAAAATTCATCCCTGGTGTAGATCCAGACACCGCTGCAGATGTTCTGAACAGATCAGAGGAGCCTGAAGTCAAGCCTGAAACAGAGATGCTTCCTATATACACGGAAGGTCAGTCTGTAGAGTATCGTCAGTTTTTAAAGTGCGATTCTTAAATGATGCTTTCATTTATCAAGAGAAAACAGCTGTCCAAACCTGATGTGAAACTGTAAAACAGTAATTGCCTCCTAAACTTTAAATTTTAACTGGCAGTGAGTCTTTCACATTGTTGTGGAGGAATTGTGGCCCAAAACTTTTAGCAGAATTGTTTTATTTCAGACATGTTGGAGGGTTTTTGAGCGTGGACTGCATGTTTAAAGTACAGCATTTAAGTCCGGACTTTGATTAGACAACTAATACAAAAACCTCAATTTTGTATTTTTTGACTTGCTGGTGTGTTATATATCATTGTGCTGCTGCATAAACCAAGTGTGCTTGAGCTTGAGGTCACAAACCCATTCTCCTTCAGGATTTTCTGGTATGCAGAATGAATCGTTTGCTTAATAGAGGCAGGTCATCCAGGTCCTAAAATTGCAAAGCAACCCCAGATCATCCCACTACCACCATCATGTTTGACTGTTGGTATGATATTCTTTTTATGAAATGCTGTGTTAGTTTTACATGTTATGTAACGGGATGTAAATCTTCCAAAAAGTTAAACTTTTGTCTCATAGTTCACAAAATATTTGCCCAAAAGTATCTCCCATTGGGGATAATCAAGATGTTGTTTGTCAAATGTGAGACGAGACTTTATATTATTTTAGGTTAGCTTTCACCTTGGATCTCTCCCATGGATGCCATTTTTACCCAGTCTTTTTTATTATTCTTGAATCGTAACCACTGACCTTAACCGAGGCAATATGAGCCCCTGTGCTCTTGGAGTAACCATGGTAGGCCGGCCACTCCTAAGAACTGTTCCAAAATCCCTTGATTTGTGAATAATGGCTCCTCTCACCAGTTTTGCTGGAGGCCCAAAGCCTTAGAAATGGCCTTGCAACATTCCAGACTGATACACGTCAATTTTTTTATTTCACATAGCACCAGGTAGGTTTCAGGTAGCAGCCATCATAGAGCTGAAATCACTTTGATCTTTTATCTTTTACGATCTCTCAATGCAAGCATCAGACATCAAGACCCTACAGTATATGGTACTTCAACAACTCCTTTTATTTCACTCCTACTCCAATTGTGCTGTTTCAATGTCTATGTAAACATGAGATCATAATAGGGGGATGTTAAATTGGCTTGTTAAAGTCCTGGCCAGTACAGAAAAAACAATGTTTTTTGTTGTTGTCTGTACAAGTAAACCAGAGATCTTTCTGAATGCCTAAAAATGACAAAAACATGCATTTTATCTTACAGTTTTGTTTTAACCTCTCGTTGTATCTACAGACCAAAATGCACCACCAAGTGAGGTGAAGGCGGAGGATGACGTAAAGCCAGACCAGCAGCAGGACCCTGGAACTACCAGTAAGTGGGAAGAAGACCAACACGCCTCACGTGCCACATCCCACCAGGACAGCCAGGCACCTTACGGACGCAAAAGACACCACGAAGACGCCCAAGGATATAATTACTACGAGCATCGAGAGGATAAGAGGTGAGGATATGTGTTGGTCTAAACTGTACGTTTTAAAGGAGCAGTTTTAGACCATGATTATGTTCAATGCTTTTTTATGAAAGGTCCCGCTCACCTCAGCCTCCAGCTGAGGAAGATGAAGAAGATTATGATGACACACTGGTGGCCATTGATACCTGTGAGTGGTATCATTCTGTGTCTCTTTTTTGGTCTTGCCTTTGCACACATTATATACAAATACAATCATGCATCTTGTCAATATTGTAGATAACTGCGACCTGCACTTCAAAGTCGCCCGAGACCGCTACAGTGGCTACCCGCTCACCATCGAAGGATTTGCTTACCTGTGGTCCGGTGCACGTGCCACGTACGGCGTGAACAAGGGTCGTGTCTGCTATGAGATAAGGGTAATTATGTGATTCTGCATAACCACATTCATAGTGATCAGAAAAGCACCACAGAATGCACAACATGTCTGAACTGTGAGCTATATACAGTATATGGGTTACAGCAGCAGAAGACCATATCAGATTTCACTCCTGTCAGCCAGGAACAGGAATCTGAGGCTACAGGTGACACACGTCTAAAGGCTGTGCATTCTTGGCTGCTTTTCTGTTCATCGTTGTTGAACAGTACAGGATCAGTTAAAACTGGACTGGTGTGAGGTGAAATGTTGGTCTGGATGTGTTGTGGCAGATAACAGAAGAAATCTCAGTCAAACATCTTCCAAGCAGTGAGCCTGACCCACATGTAGTGAGAGTGGGCTGGTCCCTGGATTCCTGCAGCACACAGCTCGGTGAGTGGAAAATACACAAAACACGCAATACTGGAGAACTTAATGAAATAAATGTATTTGCCTTAACATCTTTTCATACTTTGTACACTTTAGGAGAAGAGCCTTTCTCTTACGGATACGGTGGAACAGGAAAAAAGTCCTTCAACTGCAAATTCGAAGATTACGGGCAAAAGTTTGGTGAAAATGACATCATCGGATGTTATGTTGTGAGTTCTGATAACACAATTCTAACATTTCTTTGTAATGATTGGCTATGATTTTATACATGTATCCGTGTGCTTATGTTTCAGGACTTTGACACTCATCCTGAGGTGGAGATTTCCTTCTCTAAAAATGGAAAGTGGTTGGATGTAGCGTTCCAGGTGAGAAAGGAGGAGCTGGCTGGTCGGGCACTTTATCCCCACATCCTGGTGAAGAACTGTGCTGTGGAGTTTAATTTTGGTCAGAAGGAGGAGCCGTTCTTTCCCTCACCAGAGGGATACGTGTTCATCCAGGATACTGCGATGGAGGACAGGATAAGAGGCACCGTGGCTCCTGCAACCAAGGCAGACTGTGAGGTTGTAAGCCAATTTTGTGACAGAATATTATATTATTGCCTGAGCAGACACAAGCCCATATACAGTATTTAGTACATGCTGATTTCATTATTGTGTCTTTGTTTTTTCTGTAGATCTTGATGATGGTTGGTCTGCCTGCGTGTGGCAAAACAACTTGGGCAGCCAAGCATGCTGAAATGAACCCTCAGAAGAAATACAGCATACTCGGCACCAACGCCATTATGGAGAAGATGAAGGTATGACTTTCGCTGTTATAGGGATAACTTGATGTGTGTAAAGTAGGAAAAAAATTGCAGTGCCATTGAAAACTGAAAGTTTTACAGTCTTGGACCTCTTTGATGTTGGTGAAACAGAAAGGATGAACCTGAGTGTCATGTCAACCTGATGCTAATGTGACTAAAGAGTCTATTAAGACAGTGCTCTCCAACCTTTTTTGCACCACAGCCGGTTTTGTGTAGCCCAGTTTCCCACGTACCGGCCATCACATGCCCATAAGTTAAGTTAAGCCTTCATTTGTCACATATACATTACAGCCCAGTGAAAATCCGACTTCACATACCCTAGTGTAAATGGGGTCAGAGCGCAGGGTCAGCCATGATACAGCGCCCCTGGAGCAGGTAAAGTTAAGGGCCTTCCTCAAGGGCCCAACAATGGCAACCTGCTGGAGCTGGGGCTTAAACAGCTGATCTTCCGATCAGTAGCTCAGTGCCGTAGCTCTCCGAGCCACCACTGCCCCTAATAACAAAGCATGATAAAGTGTGTAATAAATACAACATACAGAACGTATACAACGCAGAAGCAGTGTGAGCCGCTGAGCTCGTTTCCCTGCGACAAATCAGTTCCATCCAGTAGTGATGAGAGACAATGAAATCCGAAATGTATTCCTAATGTCCAGTGTGTGCCGGAATTTAGTTTTTGTTGGCGTCACTGCAAGCCCATTTTTCAAAGATGGGTTATTGGAAATGGAAGCCGGGTTTTCAGTGCTTTGTGGTGATCTGGATTAAAATCAAGATGGAATATCCTCAGAACGTCGGCAGAGTTGAAGTTGTTTCAAAAAACTTTTAAGGCGACGTCTATTGCACAGAATGGGCTTAGAGTGAATCACTGCTCGCCATAAATCTGTAATTTAGGTAGGTATTTTGGCATTTTCTTTTTAAATTCAGCTTTCTTTTTGTTAGCACTCTTACAGTTTCATCTGCTGTCTCATCATTGTGTATTTTTCTTTTTTCAAAGAAGACAAACATTTTATCAGGTATCTAAGAGGGGTACAGACGGAGGAGAATGGGAGATGATCTGATCATTTTTCCAAATAAAACACACTACAGACTCCCGATAGTGAAGAAAATAGAAATAAAATGCTTCCATGTGTATGTGTATATATCTTTAAAAAAAAATTCGGGTACCAAATTATTTATGCCCGCAGTACCACTTTGCAGCCCGTAAAGACTTTTTTTTTTTTTGTAATCAAATGTTATTCACTGATGGATTAACCAACAGAATAGTAAAAACAGAATAGTATTTGGCTAAACTCGCCCCGTTTTTAATGCCGTTAAGCCAGGAGAGACTTGTGTCTAGACGTCCTGTATTTATCATGTCATGGTCAGTGATACAAAGCCAACTCGTCTCGAAGTATAAACATATCTCATAGAAAGTCAGTGTTTATACTATTGAAAACTGGAATGTATTTATATTCATTATATTCATGTCTTTATCATGTTCAGCAACCCTAAAATATGACAATCGACTGTTGAAGTGTATATGTTGTTTGTAGGTGATGGGTCTGAGGCGTCAGAGAAACTACGCAGGTCGCTGGGATGTTCTCATTCAGCAAGCCACACAGTGTCTGAACCGACTGATCCAGATCGCCGCCCGCAAGAAACGCAACTACATTCTGGACCAGGTACTGCCTCCAGCCCCATAATAATCCTCTGAGACAAAACTGTGGATGACCTTTACTGCCATCTTTCTAATGCGTTATTTATTTATCTTTCAGGGAGCCAAAATATGATAGAGTAGAAGAAGCATCAGCCTCTCTTTTCTTAGTCATGTTGCACTGTATTGTAAAGAAATGCTATTTTCTAACATGAGAGGAAATTCATTGCTGTTATTGCTGCAGTATTTTTTTTATTTTTTTGGTATCTTTTATTTCTCATACTTTGCATAATGTCTTGTGAGCCTTTTCAATACCGTACAAGTAGATCCATTACAGTGTTAAGATGTTGAAAGACAAGTAAGCTCTGCCTGGTGAGTAAGAAAAACAACTTTCGTTGCTGTGGTAATTACCAGAAGTAACTGTTAAGTGTTAATGTTTTGGTAAAGCACTAAGGTAAGTGAGAACTAACGTTTTTTAGATTCGCAGGAGCATCATGTCTGGATTGTGAGGTAAGTAAGGTCAGATGGATGTGCATTGGCTTGACTTTGGAAACTGTAAGTAAGGGCAGATAAGTAGTCTATGTGTGTATATGTCTATGGGACAAAAGCACCAATGCTGGATAGGTAAGTAAAGGTGAGTTACGGGACCCTTTCAGGAAATTATGGCACCGTTACATTACAGGTCATTTTAAAGTTTTGAAAAAAGAAAACAGAACAGTGTAGGGTTTGTTCTTTGACGTTGGAGTAATATCACTTATGTTGTCTACCAATAGCCAGGGTAGACAACATAAGAAGGATTCCAAATTAAAGCCAAAGTTCTCCAAATTTCCTAAATGACTGACTGCTTGAGTTTTTTTTTTTTGTTTGTTTGTTTTTTGTTTCACACAAAAACACACATTTCCATATAACTCAATGCAAAAACACAAATTTAGATTTTAAGACACGTGTTTACAAGTCATTTATGTTTACAAGTCAATAAATACAAGAAATAAATTCATTTGTTTGCTTTTTAAATAGCAAATTTTGACATGTTGGACTTGAGGCCAATAATGTTCTGGCTAAAGAAAAATCTGATTAAGACAAGGAAGGATGCAATATTGCAAAATGAACTAATTCATGTCATGGTTCTTTTCATCACCTAATCTAGATTAAAAACAAAAGTTATTCTTAGAATTGTGATCTGATCGGCCATCTGTGTTTTCGAAGAATCTGTTAGTTCCATTTTGTGCTATCTCTCATTTCAGACAGCCCACTCAATTCAAAAAGTTAAACATATGCAGCATGCTTGCATTGACTTTTTCTATCTTTGATCTCAAGTGGTTTACTGACACTGCGACATAGTTCATGACATTACATGGAAAGACTTTATCGCATACCTAGGTGAATAGCCTCTGCTCTCGGGTAGACGTCATAGAAATGTAATTCAGGTTTAAAATGAGGCATTATCAAACCATTCCATTTTAAACGGAACTAATTCAGTTAGTAAGAGCCTTATGCTGAAATATTTTGCCTGAGCTGAAATATTTTGTACAATGAAGAGTTTAAATTCGCATTCATCACTTCTTCAGGTTGTGGATGTCATCATTCCAGATTTGCTTAAAGCTGTGAAAGGGTCCCTATTTACATCTTTGTTCTAGATGCGGATGAGCAGATTAGTAAGGTAAGTAGGCGGAGTTGTGAGAGGCTGAGAGTAGCTCGTCAGGGGGAAGAAAAGAGAAAAAAAAAAACCCTCTCACTTCATCATTGCAGGCTTCGCGTTGCCCAAACCAGAACACAAAGTAACAATAACGAACAGCTTTTACTTCTTTCTTGTCACCATTGCTAGACAAATGTATATGGATCAGCCCAGAGACGAAAAATGCGTCCCTTTGAAGGGTTTCAACGCAAGGCTATTGTAATTTGTCCCACGGACGAGGACTTAAAAGAGCGAACGTTAAAGCAAACTGATGTGGAAGGGAAGGATGTGCCCGATCATGCTGTTTTAGAAATGAAAGGTAGGAATGCAGTGGACAAAAGCAAACCACTCATAAATCAGATTCAAGATCTCTGCTCAACTATTTGTGTATATATTTTTTTTGTTTGTAGTCAAACTTGGACGATGCCCCCTTCCCTTTCATCATTGAACTAAGAACCCTGTCTGTTAGGCCTTTAGCCTAAGTTTTTTTTTATTTATTTATTTTTTTTGTTTGTTTGTTTTTCCCCCTTCACCCCTCCCCATTAGTGGTGGGTGGTATACCAGTATGTTTCTGTTGCACTTGACCAAAACTACACTTCATATATTTAAAGCCCTCCTCCAAACATTTTGTACCAAGATTGCTAGGGCAGCACGATTTGATAAAAAATAAATAAATAAATAAATCACATTGCGATTATTTTGACACATGTTGCAGGTCAAACTGCGATATTGAACCAGATGTACCGTTTTGTATTATAAAGTATTTATCTACCAAATAAGTGGACAAATTATCTCATTAGGAGGATATTTGCCAAAACAAATAGTTAAATTATTGGCAAACCACATAAATTCCAGACTATACGTATATTACCTGTTGTAAATAGCTATTTTGCAATACAATAATTGCCATGCCCATATATCATTTATTTGTTCATGATTTAATATGATTAATTATGCCGAATTAAACAGCGTTACCACAGTGCTGTTGAAATCGTGAATCTGAAGGACTTGAGTAATTTTAACTTCGACAGCAGTTCTGAGTGGTGAGTTTATATAGATGCACTGGTTATAATATTTTATCATTGTAGACATTCGTTCATGATGATTTGTTAAAGTATTGCGCATACTGCTGTCTTTGTGTCCGTTTTTTGACTGATTTAAAGATTAAAATGTAGCTGCTGTTAATGTCAGTGATGGGGATGGTGACTTGTTTTGTAAGCAATCTACGTTAAATTTAGCTATAAACAGTTCAAAAGTAGGGTTGTGCGATTAAATTAATCGAATCAATGGTGAGTTTTCAATTCAAGTTCACATTTTTTAAATTGTTACGGTAAACTTCCACATATGAAATGTTTGAAGATTGACAAATCCCATGAAAAACATAGCAGAGTTTTAGCAGAAAATAAATGTTAGGCAAATACTCTATTCGTATTTTGCAATAGAATTGCTACTTGACCTTTTGAGTTTTTTTTTTTATGCAGTTGATGCAATACTGCCACCTATTGGACAGGAGTGTGGAGCAAGATGATTGGCAGAGGAAAAATAGCTGTGTATGACGTTTTAGGAGTTTTTACACATGCCGGTTAAGTTATTCAGTATTTAAATGTTTACTACATTATTAAATAAATATAGAAAACGTAAGAAGTATACAGTAGCTGCTTGAGACAATTCGCATTGAAAATCACAATGGCCCACAATCAAGTCGATCCAGCAGTCTGTCTGCAATTCACAGCTCTATTAAAAACAGACTTTTTAAACACTTTAAGACGTTATTGTGCTTTTGACACTGAACAAAATATCAAAAAGCCAAAAAACGTGATGGTGATTTCTCTATTTTGTATTTTATAAACAACTGCCCAAAGACAGTTTAGAGAGATGTATATAGATCATTCAGTAAGATCATAAGAACCTTCACTTTTTGCAAATGTTTTGTTTTTTGTGTAGAAATCATGAACTACTGTATTTTTCATGTGTGTTGCCTTAACTCAGATCATTCGTTTATTATATATGATTATACCGTTTCAAAAAACTTTATATGCAGTCATCCAGGAATGCCGTCTATAATATTGAGTTCCAAATATTGGTTATATTGCCCACCTCTTAATCCCCATCCTCCCTTCCTGCTGAAGCACTGCAAACTGAGCAGATGATCAAGAATGGCTTAATCAGTACCATTATCTGTCCTCAATTTGACCAAAATATCCAAATTGTTATCTTTCTGACTTCTCTATATTCAGCGTGACATTGAGTTAACTCTTGGTTTGCAGCAGCAGTATTCGTTTCTGCCATCACTTAAATCTAAAACCTTTGTCTATTTGGATCATTGATGTTTTCACTACTTCATGTCTATGTAAACCAGAGCAAGTATTGAATCCCACCCTTTCTGGGAGGCCATGTTTGCTCCACGGCTTATTTTTTTATGTTACATCTTCATACAGTTTTTTTTTTTCGTTCTTTAGGTATAAAATATTTGACGTACTTGATATTAATCAAGATTTTTCTGTCTCCTGGTGGTGTGATTCAACCTGTCCCCACCATTTCTTCTCCCTTCTTTGTTTTTCTACTTTTGCTTTTCCTTTCTGTCTCCCCAACCCCCTCCCCCCTGTGTCATTCCGCTTTTTTCCCTGGCCTTACGTCCTTTTCGAAGCCAACTTTGTGCTGCCGGAGTCTGGCGATTTCTTGGATGAGGTGATATTCATTGAGCTACAGAAAGATGAGGCAGAGAAGTTAGTGAAGCAGTACAACGAGGAGGGCCGGCGAGCTGCGCCTCCACCTGAAAAACGCTACGACAATCGGCAGATGGGTTACCGCGGTCAAAGCAGCAACTTCCAGCGCTATGACAACCGTGGAGGTCCGCGAGGTGGCTATCAGAACCGTGGCAGCTCTGGGGGAGGATATAGACCAGGTACTTATTAATTTCAGCCACCCTATGTTGTTTTACACTATATTGCCAAAAGTATTGACTGATCCATCCAAATCATTGAATTCCGGTGTTCCAATCACTTCTATGGTTACAGGTGTATAAAAATCAAGCACCTAGGATGCAGACCGCTTCTACAAACATTTGTGAAAGGATTTGTGAATTCCAGTGTGGTACAATGATAGGATGCCACCTGTGCAATAAGTCCGGTCGTGAAATTTCCTTGCTACTAAATATTTCATAGTCAACTGTTAGTGGTATTATATCAAACTGAAAGCTATTGGGAACGACAGCAACTCAGCCACGAAGTGGTAGACCAAATGAAATCACAAAGCGGAGTCAGTGGACGCATAGTGCACTAAGAGGGACCCATTCATTCACAACTTTCTGTAGCGTCAATAGGTACAGATCTCCAAACTTCCTGGCCTTCAGATTAGCTCAATAACAGTGTGTAGAGAGCTTCATGGAATGGGTAGTTTCCTCCAAGTTTGGTGGAGGGGGGGTTATGATATGGTGCTGTTTTTCAGGAGGTGGACTTGGCCCCCTAGTTCCTGTAAAATGAACTCTTATTGCTTCAGCATACCTAGACATTTTGGTCAACTTTGTGGGAACAGTTTGGAGATGACTCCTTCATGTTCCAACATGACTGTGCACCAGTGCATAACCAGTGAGCGAGTTTGGTGTGGAAAAACTTGACTGATCTCAACCCAAAAAAAAACACCTTTTGGAATGAATTTGGGCAGAGACTGCGACCGCCAGACCTTCTCATCCAACATCTGACCTCACAAAAGCACTTCTGAAAGAATGGTCGAAAAAAATTATTATAAACACACTCCTAAACCATGTGGAAAGCTTTCCCAGAAGAGTTGGACCAACAAAGGGTGGACCAACATCATATTAAACCCTAGGGATTAACAATTGGTTGATACCCGACGTCATATGAATGTGAAGGCAGATGAGCGAATATTTTAGGCAATATAGTGTATATAATTAGGGTTATTTTACAGTACTATTTATTTCTAATTCCAAATTGTTCCTGACCATAGAAATACAAAACATTTAAGAGTGTTTCTCACTGCGACACCCATCTATTGTTTAAGTATCTATCCTGTAAGTGTCCGTGCTTGATGAAGTGCATTACACGTATTGGCTAGGTTTTAAACGCGGAGGCTACAACCAGAACGGCTGGGGTGGAAATTACAGAGACAACAGCTCGAGAGGTGGCTACAACCGTAACCAGAGCTATGGAGGAAGCTACAACAGCAACCACCAAGGTTCCTATAATAAGGACGCCTACAGCCAGGTAAGATCCGCCCATCAGTGATACACTGGTTTTCCACTGATGTTTTTATTCCATGTGTAAATCTTTCCTACAACCCATGCAGAGCTACAATCAAAGCTATAACCAAGACTACAGCCAGAGCAACTATAACCAAGGCAGCTACAACCAAGGAAGCTACAACTATGGTAATTACAGCCAGTATCCTGGATACGGACAAGGCTACAGTGATAATCAAGCCTCTGGGTACAACCAGCAGCAGAGCTACAACCAGCAGTACCAGCAGGTACTGTATGACCAACTTCATTTCAGTTTTTAGCACATTGCGAGTGTGTCCATGTGTCTGTTCCATATTTGCAAACCTCATTTATTTTAACCCTTTTATTTCCCTTTTGGGATTAATTTTCACCTATGAATGAAAATGTATACAGACCTCGTCAATGTTACTTAATTCCATTACTTGAGTCATATTTCTGGACATTTTATCCTGCTTGAAGAAGAAATTTTAAATTTGCAATTATTATCCATACAATACATTCTGCTTTATAGCTCCCTGATCTCTTTGTCTATTTCTCTCGTTCTTTTTGGGCCAGTATGCCGAGCAGTGGCAACAGTACTACCAGAACCAGAGCCAGTGGAACCAGTACTACAGTCAGTATGGCAACTACTCTGGGCAACAAGGCAACAGCCAGGGCCAGTGAAGTGTGTGTGTGTGTGTGTGTGTGTGTGTGTGTGTGTTCATCATCCAGATCATCCTTGTAATTCATGTAATGTTTATTTTACTTACACGCACCATCACACACCCTATTTGTTTCATGGCCTTTATCCCAGTCAGTTGTTCTCGCTATCCTAGCAGGCTGTATGCTGCATTTAGGATTAATTTGTAATGGGTTTCAGAAATGCTGATGATCCGGTCCAGTCAGAGAACCGTCACCTTGTAATTTAGCTTATAATTGACTTCAGAATTCAATTTAACAGTACAGCTGAGCAGGAGGTCAAATTGTAACCTAAAGTGGCAGTAACCTTTACAGTAATTAGAAGTAGTGCTGCACATAAGGACAAAGAACATAGTGTAATTACAGCATAAATGGCAATATAGTTGATACAGTATTTGAGAACATGTGAAGGGTAAAGATGGACTCAAGTGTGTAATGATTCATGTGGCTTTATCTTACAGTATTAATGTGATAATGATGAGAAAATTCTATATCGTGCAGCTCTAATCACTGAGCGACCACTGTTGTACAGAGTTGTACATAATGAATGTAAGATAAGCTATTTTCATTTCTGTTTAGCTAATCTTCTCATCACTTTGCATCATGCATTGTTTGTGTTAAATCAAATAAATATGGTTTAATGTCAAGGGAAAACTCCACCTGAACTTCCTGTGTATCGATGTTTGATTAAATTGTTTAAGCCGGTCCGTTTCAATTTTTTTATTATTTAAATTTTTTTTTGCACAGGTTATCGCTTTCTTACATCAAGGCCAGTCGGCTACATGCTGATAGTGATAAGGATAAAGAGTGTGATGCAGTGGCACTTAAAGTTCTCGAAATCACCGAAATTTGTCAAACCAATATTTTGCGCAACCACCAGCTTTTCACAGGAACAACACAAATACAGGACCGACCAACATATCAGTATGAGAATCACAAATCTGTTAGCATTAAATGTACTTCAGGGTGGAGTTTTCCTTTAAGGAAATGTTGATTTAGCTCAGCTACATACTCTATAAATGATTAAGGTTGATAAACGGCGTAGCCCAAAGCATGTGATTTGTAATGTGATTTTTATTACTGTATGTTTTTGTCTAATTTTTTTTTTTCCTTGTACAGTTCGTTAAAAAAATTATTGATTATAGTAATTGGAAAAATTTTAAGAATGTTCTTGAATATGAATGATCATGAGTGATTATTTTCATTGTTTCTCATTGTGTGTTTTGAAAATAAATTCACCTTGTAAATTCTGTATAACCAAAACATCGTTTCATTGCTCAAGTAGAATAATGAATAATGGCTCATGTTCTCTTTCAGCATTTTAATGCAACCACACAGTAAAACAAATGTCTGTCTTTTTTTTTTTTTTTTTTTTTTTTAACAGTCATCGCAATAACCCGGCAGTGCTATAATGTGAAAAATACTGTAGATTCATATTAATAAATTTTAAATAAATAAACATCTACAGCCTAAGTTCAGGATTTAGTAAGACAGACATTCAAGTCGGAAACATACATTCGATGGAACGTTGTTAGCGGAACAATTAATGGAAAAATAAAATCACATTAACTCCACAGTGTTCATTTCCAGTATTCCCCATTGGCTCACTCAGTGTATTTAGTACCCTTCTTCCAAACTCTGACTGAAAGTGGCCATTGCGTAAGGCACAGTGATGCATTATGAGAGTAGAGCACCAGCCGACATTGGCCTTTCGGCAAGACGGAGCGGTTTACATTCCAGTGATATGAGGCACAAACGACATCCTCCACACACCTCAATGAAATTCACAGTACAAAACACATGCGTCAGTGTGAACACAGTTGCCAAACTTTTTTGGTACACACGAGCACAGCTGTTGCAGTAAGCACCTTTTTTTTTTCTCCCTTTACGGTATAATGAATAATTCAGATGGTTTTAAGGTGCACAAGTCTTACACCTAAGTAGGCAGTAGTGCTGAAAGCAGTGCTCTGGGAGTCCACCTTTGGATGCTTGTGTGTAGAAATATTCACACATCTTGGCAGTGGATGCTGGTGATTATCTCTCTGTTCTTTTCTCGTCCCCGTGGCTTTGAAGGTGTAGCCTGATCCTGCTCAAGTATTCTTAACATTTAATGCATCTCTAGAAGGTGTGTGCACATTTTTTTTTTCGTTTGTTGAATTTAATGAAATAAATGTTTCATGTATTAAACAGTCCATTCCCAAATACTAAGTGGAGACCCAGTCTTTTTTTTTTTCTTTTTTTTCTTCTGTCTCGGCCATGTAGCAGGGTTCAGTCCGGTTCCTTGCATTTGTCTTTGTTTAGCTGAAGTTCTCCCATTTTCTCCTGGAGGAAAGAGCTGGGTGCAGACGAGCCTCTCATTCGAATTGGCAAAGTGGCACTCTGGAACAATACAGGACAAGAGACATGAGTTTAAAGAAGATTAAAATTTGAGATCTCTGAAAAAAAGAAACCTTAACCAGTTCATTTCAGACTAGTAGCTCACACTCGTATCTGGTGAGGTGATAATTTCAGGGCCAGAAACCTGAATGGAGGCTTTAAATGAAGTAAGCAGACAAATCCACCGAGAAATCCAATCACATATTTTATATTATATATTTGATTTTACTTTTTATATGACCAGAATAGGACACATTCGAACATTATCACTCACTCTCACTCATCATTTATACCGGTTAATCCTGTATTCATGGCCGCGGGGGGCCTGAAGTCTATCCCAGGAGGCTTAGGGCACGAAGCGGGATACACCCTGGACAGTGTGCCAATTCATAGCAGGGCACACGTACCCTCATTCACACACTACGGGCAATTATTTTTTGGGAATGCCAATTAACCTACTGTGGGAGGAAACCGGAGTACCCGGAGGAACCCACCAAACACGGGGAGAACATGCAAACTCCGTGCACACAGAGACGGAAATCGAATCCAGAAGTGCTAACCACTACACGACCGTGCCGCCCATTTGAACATTATATAATTATTTTTTTAAATATAAAATAAATAAATAAATCTACATTAAATATTTTTAATAGTGTGCAACACTGACATTGACAATACAACACAGAACAATACAAAAATGACAATGCCCTCTATATACATAGAAATAGTGCAGTGTATACAAAGAGCAATACACACATATACACGAACGCACACAGGATGTTAGAAATAACACAAAAAAGTACACAAATCAATAAATAACTTCCTACTAAAAAACCAGATGAAAATGAGTTGGTTATTGTTAAACCAAAGATCACAAAATTACGAATATTAAGTTGATACAATTTAATATACTAGAAGGAGAGGGCATTGTCATGTATATAGAGGGCAGTGTTTTTTTTTTTTTTATCTTTTCTTTTTTTTTTTTTGAGAGCAAGTGGTCACCTTGCGAGTATGAGTGAGCAGTCAGAAATATAAAGCTCATTACAAGAAAGACAACATCCATTAATTTCAATGGGATTTGCTGTGCAATGCATTAGCAAGGTTTATTCATTCATCCTTAGTTACTGTCTGGTCAGGAATTCATTGGTTTAAATAAGGCTGCAAATTTGTCTATATTTTGGGAAATAGAAAGCAATTAAATGAATTAGGAATATGACCGGCAGGTAACAACCTACATGAAAGTCGAGTTCAGTATTTCCCACTAGTAGAATAAAAATGAAAAACCTTACATTTGACACCATGCGTGTTTCTGGTTTAAGGTAAAGATAGTGTCACAGCCTTGCACCATTATGACATCATGTTTCCCTTCACACGTTGTTGCTCACCAGTAGAACCAGTTTCAGGCCCTCCAAACATCAGTAAAGCTGAAATCCACATTTCCCAGTGTGGAAGTCTTTTTCGTACCTTCTCAGTAGGCGAGAGACTTTTGGAATGGTGCGGGTCTTTGCGGTTCGCCACTGGTGTCCACACTCCCGGGTCTGTCTGAGTGGAGCGGTCCAACAGCGAGGAGTTCTCGGCGATGCTCTGCGGAGAGTTGTGACTCTTGGAGTGATCTGGTCCATTTCCATGAGGAAAGACGAATGCTTCTTCCTCAGAACCTTATTTGGTAAAAACAAAAACAAAGCAATTGGATTAACACTCTAATTAATTAATTGGATGAGATTTGGTAGGAATCAAAAGCCTAAACATTCTTATAACTCAATAAAGATTTTAATCTAGGGTGGGCCAAATGTAGGGTTACAGTTAACACTTAATTATTTTTCCTTTATTAGAAATTTAGACTTTTATTTACATATATTATAATTACATATTAGATATTTTACATTGAACATTTAATCTCTCAAGTGCTCAAAGAGTCCACCTTCTTGATAATAATAATTTTTATATCTAAATCGTTATTGTGAAGGTGAAGCAAGATAATTAAGTAACTGTAACCATACTTTTGGCCCACCCTGTATATACACATAATTTTTTCCCCTGTATATATATATATATATATATTTTTTTTTTTCCCCCCTATATATATATATTATATTATATTATATTATTTTTGTTCACTGAATATGTGTTGTTGCCTGGGAAACCTTTTACATAACATAAAATTTTGATCTGATGTGCTCAGTTCCACACTTTGCAAGGTAATACAAACTAATGAAGGTAATAAAAGCCACAGGGTTATTCCAGATCGCCACACATATCCTTAATAATAATAACCATCATCGTGATAATATAATGACTGCCATCTTTACAGAGGTAACTGTCTAATGTACGATCATATACAAGAAAACTCACCCCAGCTGTTTCCCTTGATTCTTATCCCTGATCCTGGACCTGGCGTACAGGGACAGGAGCCACCAGAAACCTGGAACTTCATACATTCCATTGAAACTAGGTCTTTACAGTGCTTATGACAGTTTACCCCGCAGTCTAGAGAGCAAAAAAAAAAAACAACAACATCAAAAAAACATGTAATGACTGAGAGGTATGTTTCTGTTAAATCGTTATTTATTTTCTAATTAGATGTCTTATTATTGAAAGGCATAAATGCATCAGAGCTTACCTTTGCAGTGGTAGCCTTGCTTTATGACTCCCCATAGCTGGTGCATTAAAAAAAAAAAATAAAGAAAGAAAGTTTTTATATATGACACCATATGCAGCTTTAGGCAATGTAGTGAAAAATGTAAGCACAAATTAAAATAAAAAATTTGTTGCACTAAATAAAAGCATGCTATATGGCAAAATGTAAAAATAAATAATAATAAAAAAAATCCTCACAAATCCTCGGCAGGAGTCGCAGAAGGTGGGCCTCTTGTACGTCATCTCGTGGAAGTTGTGCAGGTTGTGGAGGTTGTAGCCCAGCTTAGCGCATACTGACATCCCTCGCATAAAATATGACGTGATCTCCTCTCTGCTAATTTCTCCTTCCCTGCAGAGAGACAAAAGGAAATATAAAAACAATAACGAGATGCGTTCAAGTCAAACTGGGACTTTTGATTGTTCAGAATAATGGAACACAATTATGAGAGTAAAAACTCTTTATTTAATCCCCTGCCACACTATTGCACTCATCCCAGCGTTTTACTAGTGCTTAGATGACATCAAGTTAGACGGTTTTCTCAGTACGCTGGAGCTATGATCAGACTGCCTGCTTCAAGTCTGTAACGCTGGCCTGCCAGGAACTCCTTTAATGGCCCAAACTTGTGAGAATGACTTGGAGCAAATTCAGGACTGTACAGGCTATGGATGTGGCAATAACTCCCAGCTGAGTTCCTGTAATGTGCAAGTGGTGCTCATGAATGATGGTGTGTACAGTTCCCACAAGCGGATCTGTCTATTTCAAAAGATGCCAATAAGTTATCCAATAGTTTTTAAGGACCAGGTGTGACGGAAACGACTGCAGTGGGCTCCGAGCCCCCGTGGCCAATATTGTTGTACAGGATACAGGACATACAGACATACAGACATACATTTCTTTAAAATTGAGCTAAAAGTTTATCACCCTACTGTCCTTGAAGTGTAAACGTAAATTCCTGCAGTTTTCGCCAGAATGTCATAACAAGTCCCAGTTTGACTTGAACACCCCACATAATTTTGTGCCAAAATCAAAGAATTCTTTCGGAGCATTTTTTTTTTTTTTGGCAGCAAACAAAACACCAAACAAAACTGTAAATCCCATCTAAATGCTGAGACTAACATGAAATATTAAACAAAACACCAATAAATCCTAATTACAGTAAAGTGCCTTTTGTACCTGTCACTGTCATGAGTGCAGAAGGAGAAAGGGAAATTAGCAGCTATCTTCTCAAAATCTTCCAGAGAGATGTAGCCGTCCGTGTTCAGATCGTAATTCTTCATGATCGACTGCGGAGGGAGACAGAGTCCGTGTGAGCCGAAAAAGCTTTCTATTTCAGTTCCGAACCTCTTATACATCGTCTAATAAGGAAGTGAAAGAGAGCACCCAGGAACTGCTATCACTGCATGAGTGCTTTTTTTACTTACGTCCACCATCTGTTTGACGTGTTTAGAGATGGTGTCTGGATCAAGGCGGGGAGCCACGCCTGACCCCCACTCAGCGACCACAGGGGGCTTCACTGGGGTTACAGGCTAGGGAGAGACAGACAGAGATATGTAGACGGTTAAGTTAAAAGATCGGCTGAACTGAGTTTCGTTTTGAGAACAGTTACTTGAACGTTGGTGGAAAAAAAAAAAAAAAACATGCTGTGCTATGCGTGTTAGGTGTTAGAAGAACCTTCGTACATAATAAGGCCCATACTCAAAGTGAAAGAGATAACGATCAGTCGCCTGTAAGCACTCCAGCTCTTTTCTTGTGGTTTTCTTTGAAGTGTGTATGCAGAAAGGAGAAATGCTGCTCACTGTACCCGTAGTGCACTGAGGGATACTCCCTGTCTCAAAGCGGTTTGCACACGAGGTCAAGACTTTTACCATGAAACACAATATCCGCACAGTGCAAATGAAGCCTTAGAGAACCAAATGAGTCAAGGTTTGGCATATGGTTTCGGTACGAGTGGTGATTTAACGATCGTGGTGACATTTTAGTCACTGATATTTCATTTATAAATGTATATGTAAAAGCAAAGATAAATAACATTTCAAAATTTGATGGAGTATCCTTCAACAATCCTTCAACTGAGCATGTTTCGAAGTTCTTGTTTATGGTTTACAGTACATAAGAACCGGTAAGGTGGCCAGAATATGAGCTTATTAGAGGAAAAAAGAGGATTTGTCGTGTATGCAATTTAATGTTAATCAAAAAGATTAATAATAAAGTGCATATGCTTGTCTCTTATTATAGGCTTTTGGTTTAGGCTTCGCATGCATGAGTTTACCTGTATTTTGGGATTCTTGGGTTCCTTGGCGTACGAGAGCTCGTAGATCTCATCCTCGGTGTAATACAGGTCCAGGGAAAGCTGCATACAGAGGAAGTGGGATGACACACTCACATACATACACATCAATGAATTTAACCCAGCCTCAAGCATTCACCATTTTCTGCTTCTTACTCACATACATATATTTCATAATCCTATTGCATAATCCAGTACCAGTTAAAAGTTTGGATATACTTTCTAATTGCATGCTATATCTCTGCGACGTACTGTTTGCTCTGTAGAGCATTCATATCGGCACTAATCTGAGGTGCTGTTAATTGGGGAGGTAAGTTTTGGTCATGTTTTCCTGGGATGGTCTTCATGAGAGCCAGTTTCATCATGGTGCTTGATGGGTTTTTCAAATGCAATGACGTGTGACTGCCGCTGTTGCTATTAAATTTATGTTATTTTATAGTTTTGAAAAAATCCAGAATTCTTCCAAACTTTTGACTGGTGCTGTATATGTTGATGAGGCCAGTGATTAGTATGGCGCTAATGCTGAATGATGAGAGGGGAAATGAGGTTGCTGGTGCGGTTGTTACAGAAACAACCAATTTCTGAATTGTATCTTTAGGCTCTTTGCAGGTGGTCACAATAAATTTGTTCTCATTTCTTTTATTTAATCCATCTCCCACCATCCATCCATCCATCCATCCATCCATCCATCCATCCATCCATCCATCCATCCATCCATCCAGGAACCTCGCAGGAACCTGTAGTCCAAATAGGGACCTTGGATGCCAGTGGTGATTACCATTTTATTTAATCTCATTTTACAACCGTGGTAGGATCTCCGATCAGCATTCACACGCACGTTCACACACGGCGGGCAATTAGCCGAATCCGCATGTTTTTGGACTGTGGGAGGAAACCCACCAAGCACGGGGAGAACATGCAAACTCCATGCGCACAGAACGGACACAGGAATCAAGGGGCACAAGGCGACAGTGCTAACCACTAAGCCACCATGTCACCTTTATTTAATCCGCGTAATTACATTTTATTTAATTTACCATGAAGAAATTAAATGGCTCAAGCCTTGTACATAATCTTACTTAACAGATCCTGGTAATCTAATTATAAAGCCTAAAAAGGGATTTTAAAAAAAACAAACTACTGTTCACTCTTTTTTAACTACAGTAACTGAATTGCAATTTAACAAGGTTAGTTTTGGTTTAAAGGTCAATAAAACTGGAACCATTTCATGAGCCATGAGCTGTGTCCACTTAAAATTTCACAGACAAATTAATTAAATCCATCAGTTTGCGTTGTTTGAACAACGATCAGTTACTGAGCCCTTCTACCTTTATTTCAACATGCTTGAGTAGTGTTAGATTTAGGAAGTAAGGATTTTTAGCCCCATTATCTGGTGTAACTTAGAATAGGATGGGTTCCCTTTTGTGTCTGGTTCCTCTCAATGTTTCTTCCTCATTTTGTCTCAGGGAGATTTTCCTTTACCACTGTCGCCTCTGTTTATTTAAAAAAAAAAAAAAAATCAATAAGGATCTACATGTGGATGTCTACATAGGCTGCTTTGGGTGAAAGTCTGTTGTTAAAAGCATTTGTTGAAATGAAACTGAATGTCAGCATATTTTTTTCTTTTTTCGACACTGCTCCAGAGACTACTCTAGCTCATGGAAGACTTATTAGTTAAAGTGTTGTTCAAAAAACAATGAGGCACAGTTTTGGATCCTATCAAGTCTTACTGATTTGTTTTCAGTAGTTTAGATTGATGATAGATTGTGTTTGAGATGGAACACTATGCATCATAGGTATACTAAACTCTATCCAAAGGCAGTATTTAGTCCACAGACGCGGCAAAAACTATAGTCAAAACTAGGGAAGCCTCAGTAGTTATACTGATCTCTGTTATGCATCTGATACCATGCCCTTTGCTCATTGCCATACTCTTAAAAAAAAAAAAAAACTCTGATAACAACCGTATAATACGCAGTGACGTAAGTCTACTGTACATTGCTGCTCAAATGCCACGAAATGATTGTGATCTGGATCTCTATTTTACAGTTAATCATAGTGATAGAAGAAGAGAAGACCGCAAACTGTGTCAAGCAACATAACATCTTGAACCTTAAACTCATGGCAGCAACCGCTATTGTAGAAAATGCTATCTCATCATCATCATCATCATCATCATCATCATCATCGTCTATTCTGCTTGATCCTCTCCCAGGAGATTTAGGGAATGAGGCGGGGTGCATCCTGGATAGGGTGGCAATCTACTGCGGGGCACACACACACACGCACACATATACACACTCACGTGCTCATTCACACTCTACAGGCAATTTGATAACGCCAATTAATTTAATCTGCATGTCTTTGGACTGTGGGAGAAAACTGGAGAACCCGAAGGAAACCCATCAAGCATAGGGGGGAGGGGTATGGGGGGACATGAAAACTCCAAGCACACGGACCCGACGTAGGAATCAAACCCAGGACCCTGGACGTGCAAGGTGACAGTGCTATCTCGAAATGCTATTACGTGAATTAGCTACTTTACACAAAGTACAATGCAGTTAGGTTTAACTAGGTAGCATTATTAAGCACAAGCCTAGCAGTCTAGGTACTCTGGACACATATATACTGTATGTGCAGTATTTAAACTGGGGTAACTTGAGCAATGTTAAATAAAGTGCCAAAAAGCTTGTACTTAGCATGCCAGTTTGATGGCACTGATGGAATCATCAGCACAACTGGACTGATTAACACCTCCTGTATAGTGTGATATGTTTTCATGTAAACAGAAATGTACCTTAGCTAACTCAATGCCTGTGTAAGCAAACTAATGGGGGGACGCAACTGCGAAATAACTAAAATAACTCAAATAGTTTTTATTTATACAATATATCAAAAGCATTACAATTGGCTATATCACTATGTTACTATGTTACTGTCTTATATGTATCCCTCTAAGAATCACGCATGAGCAACAGAGTGAGGCAAAACAGCAAGACAAGTAGAGATGATGGTAAAAATACCACCGCAGGTTAAAAATAAACCCAGCTGCTGTTGGGTCAACAAAGCAACCAGGTGTACACGCACCAAAATGTTTGTTTTTTTTCAATTGCTATTTCGGGCATAGCGCCACCAACCTGAAATTGTATTTATACTAACACCATGGCTGATGGTGTGACTGATAGAAACACTTCTTTGAAGGGACATTTCAAGTTGGACTGCTTCAAATGTCTTACTCCCTCACCGTTAGCAGGTGGAGAAGGTCTTTGTTGGCCTCAAAGGGCGGCTTGCATTTGTGGATGGCCAGCAGGTCGCTGATGTTGCAGTACAGGTGCTGTAGCTTTCCCAGGTTGATCTTGTCACCATCCAGGTAGTCAGGCAGTGCCTCGTTTAGAGAGATAAGGTCCTTGAGATGTACACCCAGGATGGGCACTTTAAAGCCGGTGCACTCGTTGTACACTCGTCTGTAGTTAGTGTAGTTACTGTAGGAGGAGAGCAACTCCGTGAACTCGCTCAGCGCCTGCAAATAGAGTGAGATTTTTTTTTTTTTGGTTAAATTTGCAATTATACAAGTTAAACAATACTTAACCGGCTAACATCAGCAATTACTGTATGATCTCTTTTTTTTCCCACCAATTTGATCACCTGCCAGTTCTCACCCACCAGCTCTTCACATGATACAACACCTACCAAACAAGTCCAAACTGCTGAACCAGGCTTACACATTGCCCCAGCTAACTCCATCTTCAAAAATCAAAATGCTTCTCGTGCTTCATGTGCGATCTGCCATCTTCCACATACAGAAGCCTCGATACCTGGTCAAGGCTTGCTTGGCATGAATTACCCATTGCAATGCGGCAATCAATGAGGCAATCAGTCTGTGGCAGTCTGAAGCCCAGTTTGCTCTGGTAGTGGCCTTCAGCTCTTCTGTGTTGCTGGGTCTGGTATCTCCCATCTTCTTCCTCACAATACCCCATACAATATATTCTCTTTGGGGTTTAATTCTCTATTGGGTGCGTTTGCTGGCCAATCAAGCACAGGGTCTTTGGTCCATAAAATACTTATGTACTTATGGCAGTATGAGCAGTTGCCAAGTCCTGCTGGAAAATGAAAGCAGCATCTCCATGAAACTGATCAGCAGAGGGAAGCATGAAGTGCTCTGAAGCTTCCTGGTAGATGGCTGCGCTGACCTTGGACCTGATAAAACACAGTGGACCAACACCAGCAGATGACATGGCTCCCCAAATGGCCAGTGTCTGTGCAAACTTTCCACTGGACCTCAAGCAACTTGGATTCTGTCCCCTTTCTGCATCCAGATTCTGGGACCTTGATTTCCAAATTAAATGCAAAATTTACTTTCACCTGAAAAGAGGACTTTGGCTCACTGAGTCCAGTCCTTTTTTTGTCTTCAGCCCAGGTAAGATGCCTCTGTTGTCTCTGGTTCAAGAGTGGCTTGACACAAGGAATGGAACAGTTGTAGCCCATGTCCTGGATATATCTGTGCATGGTGGCTCTTGGAGCACTGACTCAAGCTGCTGTCCACTCCTACTGAATCTCCGCCAAATTCTTTAATGTACTTTGTTTCACAATCCTCTCAAGGCTGCGGTTATCCCTGCTGTTTGTGCACCTTTTTCTGTATAGGGTGTCAATGATCGTCTCCTGGACAAGTCAGCAGTCTTCCCCATGATTGTGTAGCCTACTGAACCAGACTGAGAAACCATTTAAAGGCTTAGGAAACCTTTGCAGGTGTTTTGAGTTAATAGGCTGATTAGATTGTGACACCATGAGTCTCCATGAGTCTTGAACTTAAAATTATTATTATTTTTTTTACAATATTAAAATTTTCAATAGCTGCATGCCATAATCAGCAAAATGAAAAGAAATAAACACTTGAAATATATCAGTCTGTGTATTGGATGTAAATAATATATCAAACATATAAAATTGACTTTTTTATTTACTCATTGAAAAAAAACTTTTTGATGATATTGTAATTTGATCGTAAATTGAGATGCAACTGTATATACAGAACACTGTATTGGAATTCTCATAGAAACACACAGTATGTGTTTCCATGGGAATTCCAAAAATATTTGTTTCTATGGGACGCTCCAAAATTGTCTTTTGTGGGTAAATTTTTTCTTATTGCACAAACCTTGGTGATGTCAGAGGAGAGTAGACTAGCCGTGTCTTTGAGTCGAGAGATGGAGCTGTGACATAGACCGCCTATGACTGCCATGAGAGTGTTGAAATTTTGCAGGGACCTCAGTTTCTGCTCACACGTGCACACATACAAAGAAAAAAGAGAAGAATGTTCTGTGGGTTCACAGTCCTTATTGGACATTTACTTGCTATGTGTGTTAATTTGTGTTATAGTGTGCTCACACAGCTTCCTGTACATTTGCTTTTGAAATATTCAGGAAGTTTATGTAAGAATTCTCCCTAACAGGAACATGGTGTCAGAATGACATACTTATTTAATTAACAACCACTCACATCATGACACATCAGCTCACTAGCTTCCTATGTGTTTGCACAAGTCTGCATTTCAGCACAGCCTCGACTGCGTGCTTAAACTCGTGCTGTAAAGCACAGCTAGTGCTTAAGGGCACAACATAGGGATTTCTCAATGACGTCACTTCCTGTGTTACAGCAACTAGTACAGTAGTCAACAACATCATAATATATGTATTAATTTAGTTGCCGTTGGTTTTTAAGTAATATATGAGTCATTACTGTTTCTATGATATTAAAAATCAACACCATGACATTTTGGAATTGTCACAGAGATGCAAACTCAGTATCATGATGTCTTGGTGGAAAGTCACACCTCTGTGTCAACCTCCAGCTCAAAATGGAACTAAAGTTTATTTTAATAATTACACATATAAAATATAAGATTGCTTGTTGCATTATTATTATTATTATTGTTATTATTATTATTATTATTATTATTATTATTATTATTATTATTATTATTATTATTATTATTATTATTATTATTATTAATAATAATAATATTAATATTAATATTAATATTATATGAATGCATATGTTGGTGTATGTTAAGCTCTCTCTTTATATTACGTCTTATGATTCTATATAAGAACATGCATTATATAAAATTCATATAGAAACTAATATCATATCGAATGGCTCACTTGATTATTATATTATGTAAGTTATATCATATAAATTGTATCATAAATATTTATAACGGAAGGCGCACTTGATTATTATTACTCATTAATGCATGTAAAAACATGGTGTGTTATTCATCACTACCGTATATAGAAATATTTTGATTATTACTTATTTTAGTAAGTGTATTATTCCTTGCGCAATGTTGTGTAAAAGAACAATTGTATCATTACCTATTAAGGTATATATGAACATGGTGTATTATTGCTCATTATCGTTTATAATAGCATTAGGGCTCATAGTTGAATATACTGTAACTACATGCTGTATTATTAATTATAATTGTGTGTAAGAAAACATATTCTATTACTCATTATTAGTACACATTGAATTATTCCTTGTAATATTTATATGAAAACAATAGTATCATTAATTATTATTGTATATACTGTAAGAACACCTATATTACTCATTATTTTATACAAAAGAAAAACACTTTTATTAATAATGAATGTTTATAAGAGGAGGTGTATCATTACTCATCACTTTAAACAAGAACTGCATTATTACTCATTATTTTATACAAGATGGTAGTTTTTTACACATTAGAAGAACATATATTGTTGGCTGAGCAAGCTGGCTGAATCTAAGTTGAGTAAGTTAGGTCAACGAGTTTGATCTTAACTTGAGAAAACTCAAACATTTATTGCATCATGTTGCTATAATATTTCTTAACCTTTCTCTTTTACAGTGTGGGGACACTCATATTATTATTACTTATTGTTGTACATAAGAGCATTTATATTAATAACTGACATAAACCTAATTAGTCATTTCTGTAGGATTGTTGCGACAGGTTGTTATGACACCACTTGTGAGGATAAAAAATCATAGCCAAGAAAAAGTGAAATTTTTGGCACTGATGATAACTATTAATGACTATTACACTGTATTGGCACACATTTTTGGTTAACAGGTGAGTTTCATATTTGTGTTACAAAGAGAAGACTTTAAAAACAATAAGAAACAGACATTTTTTTTTCTTGCGCAATGTTCACGTGTCTTCCAGTAGACTGTGGAAATGGTGACTGGCAGTACAAAGTGCCTATTTCATGTGTGTTACCCAATGTGCAGTGTGTATTCTTTTGAAACAAACAAACAAACAAACAAAAAAAGCCCTGCAAGTTTCGATCTGACCCCAGGACTTAAATAGAATTTAAAACTGAAATCTTTCAAATCGTAATATTATTGTGTATATATGTTATGTATAATTGTGTAAAGTCTTTTAAATCCCAAATCATTAAAACTATTAACTGAAATAATCGTAAATTGGGCCAAAAATAAACTGTGACACCAGCTTTGCACTTTGTGTCCAACTTCCTGATTCATGAACGTTTATGGTAAAAGAATAGTATGCAACATAATTTTTTTAAGCAGATATCTAACTAATATTGTCATAATTTTCTATACTTTTTTATACATAATTTTATAACAAATTGCAACACCTAAGTACTCCACCAGATGTTTTTATCTCATTTGTACTGTCGCTGTGCCTTTATATGACCACGATAGCTATCTTTACCCAGTCAGCATTAGTCATTAACCATATGATCAGAAATCTATTTTAGGGAGACAGCTTTTAACCTAAAAACAGTCTATTTTAAAATTTGACCTAGTATTATTTTGACCGAGTATGGTGTTAATGTCTAAACTAGTTGGGGTTAGCAAACAGATGCTGCAAATGTCACATCTCTACACTTCAGTGCATCCTCACGGTATGTTTTGTGCTGGTGTTTACCTGTGCTACATGAATGAATTTTGTGAAGACTTCAGCCCTCTGTTGTGGTGTATGCCTGTTGAGGATCATGAGCTGGACCCATTGCGAGACCCCGTTACACATCATGACAGAGCGTTCCAGGGCTGGGTTATTCCTCACCGAGCCACGCACAATATAGCTGCGGTAATCCAGGAACTAAACAGTAACCATCACACAAAAGACATAATAATTAGCAGCTGTCCTCTCTGAAGTGCAAGGAAGTCTTAAAAACTGTTGTCCAGTGTTATCGGTAGTATTTAAATGGGCATTATTAATATTGACATAACTACTGTACTATGAAGCAATGTTTATTCTGTGTCTGGAGGAAATCCACAAGGTGTGAGCAGGTGTGGTGAGTGTTTAAGGTCAGCCCACGCACTGAAACGCTGCAGAAGTTTTTGAACTCCAGGTAACTGAGGTGCTCTGCCATCTCATCAGCCTCCATGTGGTCAAACAGCAGAGACACCTTCCTTTTCTTCACTGAGGGTGAGGGAGCCAGGCAGAAGTCTGCTGGGGGATTACTGCTTTCAGAAAAAAGAGACAATATACAGAGTCTGAATAACAATACATTCAATTCTGCGATTGGACAAGCAAGGAAAAAAAACACAATGTAGTGTGATCTACTGCAATATGAAACAAAGTTACTACAACCAGCCTTAACAGTCATGTCCTGAAGTGCTTTATCCACCTCATACCACGACACGTTGCTCATGAATATGTTGCAGAACATCCATAACATACGCTAGTTCCTGTTATGACTGACATTACGAAAGCTACATATACTCGTTCTGACTGGAACAAAACTCAGACAATGAAGGATTCAACAAATGTCAGATTAAAGGCTCATTCTGGAATGTTCCACCAAATTATATTTCTTGTTTCTTTCTCAGAGAAAATAGATCTCATATCCAGTTAATGTACATTATGCTCAGTAATGTAATACTATAGATTTATATATTTAACATGTTCGAAGAATGTTAGATTCCCAGTAAAACAACAACTAATGGTAATTTTTGCCATATGTACAGTGTGACATAGGTTAATGTCTACAGGCCACTCTATTTATGGTTTTATTTTTTATAGTTTTGTGTTAGGAATAGTTTTTAAATGTAGTAGAACCTTTGTCAGTTCCGTTAGTCGTCCTTGCAAGAGGTAATTTCGGAGTAACTGTAGTCACACAAGGATATTTTCTTGGTAATATTTCAACATGTCTGGAAAGTCTGAGAAATGTTACTATTTCGGTTGTTTCATTTTTACTGTCACTCTCTCTTTAACATGTTTCTATGAAAAACTACAGCTACAGCTACGGCTACAGTACGCTGCAAAAGTTTTGAACCACTCGTTTCAAATAAATGGTTTCGGTTAAATTAAAGAATTTCAAAGCAAATGTTTTGCGACAAGCTCAAAGTTCCTAAAGATACAATTAAATAACTGTTTTTTCATGTAACAACCTCAGCAGCAACCTCATTTCCCCTCACGTCTGTTCCAACCACTCAGCATTCAGCATCATCAGTATACTCATCTGCACCTGTTTCTCACTCATGTTTTTTTTTAATGCTTGAATGATTCATAGGTCATACGTAATCACCTGCCGGGCCTGAACATCTGTCATCATCTGCACCTGTTTCTTACTGGTTCATGCCTTAATATATATATATATATATATATATATATATATATATATATATATATA